>UXGD01002040.1:0-28939 GCA_900474315.1 Torymus auratus
TGTTTGTTATAGTATATAAAATGAAAATCTGCAGTTGTACTGCGTCCATCAAGTTGCCTATTTTTTGTACAGCAACTTCTTACTTTTTAAGAAAATGTCAAAAAATACTCTTCTCTTCAAAAATGTTTATTCTTTCAAAAGTTATAAGGGTTTCAAGTTGAACGTCGAAAAGGCATCAAAATGCAGAAAGGCATGAATCGGCATCCCTTTTCGACGTTCAACTTCAAACCCTTGTAAGTTTTGAAGGAATCAACATTTTTTAATTAAAAAAAAGGAATTAAAGCTCTTTTTCTAGAGTTTTAATTTCTTTTTTTAAACTTAGAGTACATCAATCATGGGCTAAATGGCTGAGGTTTGAAGAGAAGAGCATTTTTAGACATTTTCTTAAAAAGTAAGAAGTTGCTGTACAAAAAATAGGCAACTTGATGGACGATTCTCAACTGCGGATTTTCATTTTATATACTATAATGAACAAGAAAAACCGGGCACCGAAGGTGGGCTCGAAAAAAATGTTTCAATTCGTGATTTCGGGTTTTTTCGCAACAATGATAGAATTTACACATATGTAAAGCGTAAATAATATAAATGAAAGTTTATTTAGTTTAATAAAATGTAATATTTACATTCGACATTGGTACGTACTTCACAGATACTATATCAAAAAATATTGTTCGCACCACGGCCGTAAAACTTTCCACGCTACTTTTCACGATCGGTCGTAAAGTTTTACTTTGCTGTCTGGATACAAAAAGTACTATATTTTCTCAAGGAAAATAAAGTCTCGCTTTTCGAGTCAATAAAATGGCCATTACAGTGATATCGGGAATAGCATTAATTCTTTACTTCCAACGAAACTTCTAAAATCACTCAGACATATCGAAAACAAACGAACCAACGATTTCTCTATTACACTCACTTATATAACCCACAATTTTCCAAACTCCTCAACCCCAATCAACATTTTCAACAACCCCCCCAATATAATAAATTCTTCCCACACATGTACATACACCTCCTCACTTTGCAAATGCCATCACTGTAATCCTATATATCCTCTCTCCCCCACACCTACTTACCTCGCTTTGAAAAATGCAACAACAAAGCGCGCGCTGGAACATTTCTTTTTTCTCCCAGCCATCATCATCAAAGCTCCGCTCTGCGACGCGTATGTGAAATTACTTACCGCGACTTTGCGCCGGTCGCGCGGAAAATGCGACCATAAGCCGGCGATGAAATCCGATAATCGCGCGTGTCTCTGCAGCCGGCACATTCCTCCTCCTCTTTGCTGAGATAAATAGATGGCTAGATAGATTGCGAAGCCTGTATGTCTGTATAATAGCGAGAAAAAGTTGCGCGATTGTTTAAATAAATAGGTTACGGAGAGGATGACGAGGAGCTTTGAGAACGAAAAAAATGCAGTCGTCATCGGTTTATGGAGCGCGAGCGCGAGCAAAAAAGACTCGTGACGCGGTAGCTGGTTTGCGACATTATTAGGCACGCGTGCCTAGATACATGCGTGTCTCATTGATTCGCAAGAGAATTATTTTATTTTTCTACTATAGGTGTGAAATTGGACCCATTCGGGAATTGTGTCGATAATTTGTTCGCCAATGTATTATAGATAATGTTTACCTTTCTAACATCAACATCATTGGCTTTTTACATCTACCAATAGATACCTGTTGCCCTACCACCTAACCCCTTGCGATAGTTCTGTCAATGGCGTCTCTCCCACCCGTCCCACGTGAGACAACCATTTTAACTTGTATTATAGATGCGTCTGTGATATTATAGCCTTACACTTATATACTTAACTTCGAGTATAAAAGCCGAAATTTTAAAACGAGTTGATTATTAACGTGTCTTCCCGCATAACCAACTCGACCATTACGTTTCTACGTAAGTTATTCTATTCATATCATTAATCTGATGCTATCTATTTATTATGCGCTTTTAATATATAAATTTTGTTATTTTTATTAGATTCCTGATGGAGGACATGAATATAATGTCTGAAACTAATAATAAAAATAATGTCGTCTTTTTTATTACAAAGTCCCTGTCTTAAAAAAGCACATTACCTTGGTAGATTGGCCAGTACAATCAACATCATAATTAATGTTTACATAATTTTAAATTCTGCAGAAGTAGACCTATCCTTCGTGTATACACACTAATAACGCAATTCGTAAGCATATTCGATGATTAATAATCTTTAAATATACATCCTTATAAAATTTACGCGCGTCCTCGGCGATCAATAAAACACAATGAATTTCATTATTCTCAACTGCCAATATACTCTCACCACCGAGGCCACCATAATTCGCGAAAATTCCCGCTTATATCAATCGCCAACAAACCCATATAAGAAAAAAATAAAATACAAACACACACTCGCTCGCATTATTAATCAATCCCAAACTCTCTGTGCCTCATCGTCTTCGCCAATTTATTAAATGGAATTCAAATGAAAACAACCGCATCGCGGGGCTAAGAAAATTAATTATCGACCGCAAACGCGCGCGCTCGTCTATGTGCGCGATCTAGTTTTCTGCCTTGTCATCCGCGCGCAGCGCCCGGCGGAATGTCACTATAATACTTCGCGTATATATGAGTAATGACTCGCGCGAGTGTGAGTGTGCGTGATGGCAAATGAATTACGGCCACAGGGCTTCCTTTTTTCCGTTAAGAAGTTAAGTTTAGGGATGAAGTGTACGCGGTGTGAATTGCAAGTAGCTTTTTTTTTATTGGTTTGAGTGTACAAAAAGAATTATTTCAGATTCATCATTCCGAGAACCCGTTCTGTGATATATAAACTCGTTAAAGATGCTCGAGCGTAATAACGACTGTCTCGAATATTTAAGGAAGTTAATAGCTGAGAGACCCTAATTCGTTAGCTCACTTAGACCATATAAACCACAATAATAAAAAAGTGTCACATTATAAATAGACAGGCGCGCGGGTCGACGAGTGAATCACGTGCGCTCTAAAATCAAACTCATTGCAAGTCGGCGTATTATGGCGGCGCCCGGCGAACCTATATCATCCAAAGATTCCATCCGATTATAAATTTAGAGGTCGTTCGGTAGTCGCGAGGATATTTAAATAGAAGTTAAATGCGGATCGAAAATAAACATACCGGTGCGGAAAGATCCTTCAGCAAAAAATGGCTTCGCATGTATAATGCTGTAAGATTTATGTATATTGTGTTACAGAATAGCGACGTTGCGCAAATGTGCGCTTGTTGTGTAATATTTTCAAACACGTGTATACATAGCGTATAGATCATTTTGTATTACATACACGCTATATTTGCATATATAACTGTTTAGATGTACATACTAGGTTTTTATCAATTATATCAGCTGTATGGTCATAGCTTCTCAGTATACGTATATCGACAGCTGAAGGAAATAATCCGCCAAGTCGGCGAAGGCTTCGAAAACCCGCTAACTCAGCGAAGGTTTCGAAAACCCGCTAACTCAGACGCGTTTTTTTTTTCTTCAATTTTTTGGTGGCAGCTCTGTAGGATTTTAAAATGCGATTTCTGCACAATGAACGAGATTAGAACTTCAGAAAAAAATCAAAATTGATTATTTAACATTATTGTCTTTATTTTATGTCTGAAATGTTTATTTCTTTGAATCAAATCAATAACTTAATTTTATATTTTAATTAATTATTTCTCATAGATGTTGATAATATTATCAATGAGAATATTTTCAAACGGATCGTTTAAACAAAACCTAAACTATAAAATTAAATCCAATAATTATAAAATACTATTGAGTAATGTAAGCAAAAGAAACTGGATCTTAGTACAAATCAATAGATAATCCAAATAATACAATTATTAACTCAGTGGTAAAAGATATATAATAAACCTTGATAAAGCTAAGAGCAAAAGATCTACACTTGGTAAAAAAAAACATGTAAAATGTACCAAGAAAAAATGGTATTACAAAAAATGTATTAACGTAATGAATTTCTAAAACTGATTTTGAAAATATTCAAAAATTTTTTAAAACCATTAACAAATAAAGATTATGATGCAATCCCCTTTAAACGTACATTATCGCGACCATCATGCAGAAATTGTATTTTATAATCTTCTTTGAGTTAGCGGGTTTTTGAACGAACCACCGGGTTAGTGGGTTTTTGAAATGTTCGCTGAGTTAGCGGGTTTTCGAAGCTTTCGCCGAGTTGACGGGTTATTCCTCTCAGCCGTCAATATACTCTTTTTTGTTTTTACTTTACGGGAGAACCCGCGCGTGAGTCGGCAAAAATTATCTGTAATTATAAGAATACAGGAGATAAACAGATTCGTCGTCTTCATCGTGCGTGGTTTCCTAATTCTGCGTAAAGTTTTATTGAAATCATCACGAACGCTATATACATTTTGTAATGGACGACATTAGGGATACTTTAAAAATATAACGTCACGTGCTGGGGACCCGGTCATTGAAATAAATCGAAACGGAAGACATTTTTCCTAATCTACCGATCTAATTACACGTCTACAACAACAACACTTCAGAAGCAATTCGTATATATCATCCTTATAATACACGGAAAAAAACATTCACTAAATTACATATCATTATAACGTCGCCTCGAGCATCCCCGCGTCAAAAATTTCCCCTCGATTCCTGATCAAAATTATAATGGGCTTTCCAAAAACGTCGAAAACAAAACTCCCAAAAATAGATAATACCCAAAAAGTTCTCCTAATCACCGCACGATACATATACTACAATCAAACAATCATACACTTACATAATCCCATTCACAAACCTTAACAAGACGCGCGCCGATCGAAAAATCGGCCGGTAGGTAATACACCGCGCTCCAAGTATACACATCATACACTGCAACAGCCGCATCATGACGAGCGTATATAGATAGTAGTGGGGAGAGCAGCCGGTCGCGATCGAATTTATAAAGCCGGTGCGCGCGGCCGCTCTCGCGGCATTATTATCGTCGCAGCGGCACGTGCGGATCGGCCCCAACGTGTGTTTGTTAAAAGTGCGGGTATAAGTATAACGCCGGTCGTTGAAGGAGAGCAGAAGTGTGTTGTTGGGTGAAGAAAGTATGTTGATAGTGGTGATGGAATAGTGAAAAATCGGACAAGTTTATTTTAATATAAATATATAAGTGTCGTGGAGGTATCTTTTTCTTATTAAAATGGGTTATGCTGGTGGCCGATTTTTCACTGTTTCAAGTCGCGAAAGTATAGCGGATTTTTTGTATAATTGTTTGGACAGGTGCATCAGTAGCGAAAAGGCTTCTGTGTGGTTGGAAGTTGTTGTTTCAAGTGAATGATATATAAGTTGTGGCCATATAACGTGTTCCTCGAAAATTTTAGTAGTAAAGATTTGTTAAAATTGTTTGCCCTGAAATATCTGGGTTTTGCATCACCCAGACGGAATTTCGAGAACCCGGTAGAACGACTTTCGAACCATAAAATATGAAAAACACTGCGCGTGCACGTGGTTCTCAGATATATATATAATAGAATTAAATCGATTAAGTGTATAAAGCAATTGATTACGGTCTGTATCTTTGTCCTGCTGATAAACCAAATAGATAATTATAGAAAAGAACAATGTTATCAGGTCAGAATCAACACGACCGCCGAAGCACTTAATAACGTCGCCTATCAAATATTTGAGCGCGAATTATAATTGATGTTTATCACCGGCTTTAACCACAATCTTGTATAATTCTTTGAACATTCACCTCACATCAACCAACATACATCAAGAAGCCTTTTCGCTGCAAACGGCATTTTTAAACGACAACATTATTCATCAATCCTCTCTCTCTTCTTACAAAGGTCGGCACGCCAATCTATAAAGCCCCGCGCCGAGTGTCATCAATGTTGGAGGACCCGCGCAGCGAGACAAAGGCGGGAGAATTCGTGGAGCGGCGGTGGCATCATCGTCCCCGCGAGCATCGCAACCACTGAGAGCTGTTTTCTCGCAGCAAAATACGTAATACCTGTATGGTTATCGGCTGATAAGGTGCGAAACCGCCGAGCTGAGCTTTAACGAGGTGTTGATTGCTAACGTGCAGGTGAGTAACTTGCAGTGTGTACTTATACGTCGAAGTGTGATATTTGGCGAAGATATTACGCGAATAGGATAGTTTATCGGGGATAAAAGTATTATTGGAAATCTGCGCTCTAAATCTCGACAGCAGACGGGAAGGAAGTTGGAGAATCTAGGATTTTGATATGCACGCGCGAGGGTATCTGTGTCAGTTTGATTATACTATGACAATAGCCGAGGAGTTTTCCTGGGGCTTCGGTGCGCGTTTTTACGGTCAGTCTGTCGGTGCCCAGCCGTGAGTCAAGTTCTTCTTCGTCTTCGTCTCTTATACTTATACACTTTGTGCGATTTTCTGGAACCCGCGATTTTATCAATATATTAGTCACTGGGATTTCTACGACTGGTATACACGGTAATTCTTATTTATCACAGAATTATAATACGATTTTCTTTTTATGACATTAAAATACGCGACGTATAAACCCCGGTTATATTATTAAATTATAATCGGCAGTTTTTACAGAGCTCATCGAACGCCCGCCGTTTATATATTTGAGTATTATAAATCACGCGGCGCTGCACGCGCGCGCACGTTATAAATATCAATGTTGTTTCGAAAAATATTTATTTAAACACGCGGATTTAAAAAAAAAAATTTTCAAAATATACGGCTTGTTATCGCCGGAGTAATTTTAACTTTGCATAAACAATATTGAATGCGGTTGGAAGAAGAAAAGAAAAGCAAACTGCATAATTGTCGCGATAGTCGTCGCACGTGAAATATAAAAAAATGTCGAGGAAAATTACAGGTTTATTGTATGGTATGTTTGTGATAAAAATTTTCGAAAAACATACTAATTTAGTAACTTATATAGATCACGGTAACCTTTCCAACAGTCTAAATCTGTCCCTGAACCACATGAACGATTACTCCAAAACAACACCGAACTCGAGCGTCCCCGCGCGCCTCAATTGAAAGATCATCCTCATTTCCCACACGGAATATTATTATATCACACCGATCAGCTGATCACGCGGTACAACGCGCGCGCGCACTTAAAAGGACGAAAAATTCGAGCCGACACGGCCTTGGCTGCGCACGATAATATGTGCCAAGGTGCGCGCATGATACATACACGTGCGCGGCGGAATCCGCGCGGGATTTTCTAATCGAGCGAGTTGTTATCGCAGCGGACAGTTTTCAGTCGTTAGGAATATTTTGCAGAGAACGAATGCGCTAATCGTTCGACTGTGGTGGACAGATTTGAAAGCGATGTATAAAGACAGATATATCTCTTTTTTTTGGTGTCAGTGGAATTGAATAGTTATTTCTCTCTCTCTCTCTTTTTTTATTTTGTATTCCAGACGAGCGGTTTTAGAAAATCTGCGGTGACATGAATGTTGTTCGTGTTCGGCGAACTGACAACTGACGGCTATTTAGAAAAGCGAAATTGGGGACACGAATTAATCAACTGTGCGGCACGGATCGGTATATAAAACGTATAAATTCGCGAGATATTCGAGCTGTAGTACATTCATGCTCTTAATTACGAATTCATAGCGTGCTCTAAAAAACAAACCAAAAATACAATCGATTTCCAAAAAACTAATCCATCTTCAACGACAAACTCCGCGAGTTTCATCGACTCTGTCCACTCACTTTATACGCGAAGTCGATAACACTCTTCGTGTTCCAGCTATCGGATATATACAGTAATACAGCAGCAATATATTTATTCTCAGTTTGAGAAACACGACGCGCTGAACACAGCGTTGCAAAGTATGACTTTCACAAAGTAGTCGACGCCCGAGGGGAAGGTCGTCGTCTACGTCGTATCTCCTATATCTCACACATGGCTGTGTGCATATATGTATACGCGAGCGAGTGAGGTGTGTATATTGTGCCATAGTAGATTCTCGTTTAATCTCAAATTGAAGAATTGAAACGTAGTGCAGATTGCAGCAGACGCGCGTTGAGGTAGGTATACGGCGATGCATTGTTGTCGTGTATAAGGGGAGGATTATGGAGTTTATTGAGTGGAGGGTTTGCGCGTGGTTTCGTTTTTGCGGGGAAGTTTTTATAGATGGGAGGTGGGTTTTTTGATGAGATTTATTACCACCGTTAGATATTAGATAACGGAGTATGGTGAACAGATTAATATGTTGGAAAAATCGTTATATTATTAATCGATTAACTCGTAACTGTATTTTAATCAAACAGCATTCGTTTATTTATGCATAATAATGCTCTAATATTATCATCTTTCAAACAGCATTGATTTTTTGACTTATTAAAGATTAAAGATCCCTTAGAAAGAATTCGCTCAGACAGGACGGATGTCAGCATAATACGTAAATTACGAGATTAAGTGCTAATTTTCGGTGGTAATAATTACAGTGCTGTTCGTGCCACGGGCGAATAAAAAAATAATTTTCTATTTGAAAAGTCGAAACTTACCAGAGTTAACAAAGTTTCTATATACTTACTTTTCAAATAGAAAATTGTGTTTTCTTCCTCTCGGCATAGATAATACTAATTGCCGAAGAAAATTAGCATTCAAAATCGCGAATTCTCTATTTCTTTAAAGCTGAACGGATAACAAAAACACTAAAAAAACTGTTTCAATAGATAACAGCTTCCATTTTCGTTGCATAACGCTAAGGTGTTGCGCATGTATGAATTGTTCGAGTGATTAGTATACAAAATTGCAGATTGTTTTTCAAAACATTTATTAAACACTGGTCAATGTTACAAGACTTTCTTGCAACAACAAAACTACATTCTACCTATATAACGAAAAAGTAATAATAGTATATAACAAAAAATATATTCCAAAAACATCCGTTGGAAAATTATCCTTCCATTTAATCTAATCGTCATTCAAAACACAACAAAACCACACCATACCTGCTAACCATCATCCACCTCTCCACCTCATTTTTTGTACCGTATATGCATATTACTTAGTCTTACACAACCGCGGCAGGAAATCGCTTGCATTCCATGCCATTAATTTCGTCAGAGCTCGCGGCACTCGGCGAATCGTTATACTTGCTTATTGAGTCGATCCTCACTCTCTCTATCTCTCTCTTTCTCTCAAGTGCACACGAGACCACCGGCGCTTATCTGCCGGGCCGCACGTGATTAGCGAGATAACGAGAGTTTTATTGACGATGCGCTAGCGATCGGATTACGGGCGCGGAGGCGTTCGATTGGTGAGCGTGTTTTTATGGGGTGCGAAGCGGGTAATTTTTGAAAGTAGGTGCTTAGTTTTCCTCTTAGTTATTATAAAACAGGGTTTTTAAATAAATTTAAAATATCAGGTATAGTGTGTAATGTTGTGTATCAGTATACAGACAAACAGATATGGTAGGAAAAATTTACGATTATATTGATTAATAAATTGATTGTAAAATATATTGATTGCAATCAAGTTCACTTTCTACGTGAATGCATTAATAATTTATTTAACTTTCAAATAATACTTATAGTTTTTATACAGGATCGTATTAGCTTGAAAAAATGAAATAGCAATTTTATATAATTTATAAATAATTTCAACCCGTATATATATTTTATGCCATGTTACAAATAACAAGTATTATTTACGATCAACAAAAAAGTATAAATTCTTTGAATTTATTAAAAGATATTTCAGATACGGCAAGCGCTTTGTGACGGAAAAAATTCATTTTAAATTCGAAAGTCAAAAGATAAAGTCAAAATTAACTGGCGTTTAACTCTCCGGAGATTTATATAGATGCGCACATAAAACTTGATTTTCATCTTACACAAGAGAAAGAAACTACTCGATTTATTGTTGCGCGCGGTTTGCGGCTAGACATGAGGCTATTATGCAACCTCGAAGTTAAAAAAAAATTAGCTTATTATTATAACTACAGCGTGCTTTGTTTAACAAATTACTTAGAACAATGCTCTCGCGATAACAAAAGTGTGAAGAAAATAATCCATCCGGGGAAAAAAAACGTCACAACAGAAACATTCACACCTGCATATAACCGGCAAAGATTTACAGCGGTTGCCTTGTTTAACGAACTTGACATTGATTTACCACACACAGACACATGAACACTCTCCGAAATTTCTTAAAAATTTTCCTCTACGTAAGTAAGTACACCCGTATATAAACTCGCCTCGGCAATCGATTTGACCGTTCAAGGGCGCACTTAAACCTTCACGGTCGCAATGACATTTTCAACATCCTTCTCAAAACTTATAGGGAAAACAATATAGGTACCAAACGGTATTCATAAATTATCCTATAATAAATTTACCGTGACTTTTACCAGTTCGCGGCGATAATCAGGCGCGGTTCCGGCCGGAAGGCACCTCGGCGCCGGATTTTTTCTTTCCTCCCCAGAAACTTCGAGGGAGAGAACTGTAGGGTGAGATGATAAATTCGGCGGAAGGCGTTCGTCCTCGCGCGGAAAATTCGTGCCTTTGCGTTTTTACGGGGAATTAGGAGAGCCGATCGATGGCGGATGGGTTATAGTTTGATATATAGCGAGTTTTTTTTATGGAGAAAGAATTGGTTTGGCCTTGAGTGGTTGTGGTTACGGTTGGTTTATAAATATAGATGTATTATTGTAGCGTTGGATATATAGGAGAAACTAAAGCGGAAGCAGAAGTTTTTGCTGTGTGTAATAAAATATTTTTCATGTAAACATGTATACGACGGTTTGATGTGTGACTTTGAAAGAATACAATAAATTTTCTAACGCGATATATGTACTTGAATGCTAGCATGTGATATTTTAAAGCCGTTATTATTTTTATAGTAAATTCTAGAGGTTTATACTTGTATACGTAAAAAATTATTTTTAAAAGGATCGAGTAATACAAAATTTCAAGGACATTATATTTTTCTACTATATAACAATAATAACTCGACATAGCTCTCTCAAACTTATACTCTTCTTAATTCAAACTAAATCCAATCCACATTACGAAACGATATTATATCTAATACTTATAACACCTTTTATAAACTAGCGCAAAAAAATGTATTCCCAATGTACCTGTCTTTCCCCCACTCCGAAAAAAAAGAATCACGCTTATATCGCGCAAGTATCACAGCGCCTCCGGCTCTTGGCCGCAGCGCGTGTTCAATCGTTCGCTCGGTTTACCTCTTGTCCCTCGTGTTTGTCTGTGACTCCCGACGTCTGCGCGGCTGCGCGCGCGGTCCGCACGCGAGCGCGCGCAGACAGCCGCATGCAATGCGATGCGAGAGAGAAGAAGAAGGGAGAGAGAAAAACGAGAACCGCACGCGCGAAACCTGCCGTGCGCGCATACCGGGTCAATCGCCCCGCGCATCCAATGTACTTACCTATATAACGACGTGTGAGAGAAAAGAATCGAGTATAATATAATATAGTGAGTGAGAGAAAGAGGTAGTTTTTGTGCACGTAAATTCAGGGGTTGTGAATATCTACGCGGATGGTACGTTTTTGAAAGAATGTTGAGAAGTTTTATTGTTTGTCAAAAAAAAGAGACAGATGGTGATGTGAAATGTAGTTTTTGATATAGGAACATTTATTTCTCCTACTTACGTGTCTGACTACAATTTTTTGATTGAACTTTTATCATGTCACGTGTATTAATATTGTGTGCCTTTCATGATGACATGATATTCTCAAAAAAAAAGGAAAATAAAAGATATAAGTAATATTTTCATAAAAAAGATACTTGATTTATTGACAGCATCCGAACATGTACTTACGGCAATTAACAAACCATTAAAACATAACGAAAAGAAAAGAGAAAGCATCGAATCTATTGCCAAACTAGTGATAACAAAATCGCACTCTGCTAATTAAGTTTAAGCCTCTGCACTGTCTATATACACACATATGCACAGACTCTTTCTGCATTTAACCAACACGTGTTTACCGATACGCTCGACGAAGCTGCATGTGTGAAATTAGCCGGAGATAAGTGTCTTCTCGATTGCTCCCCCGCTCCCGAATAGAATATCACACGGACGCGCAACAGGCCACCTACATATTGTAATTATTATCGTTGCGCGCGATAAGGCGCGAATAATCGCTATATAGCGCGTGCGGCTTTTTCGTCTGGCGCGTGGTCCAGTTTTTTTTTCTCTCTATAATGCGCGACGAGGAAAATAGTACGGATGTTCTGGTTTCGTGTCTGTCTCGATGCGCTCTTGGTGTTCTAGTTTTTCGAGAGATAATAAATTAATTATTGCGATCTCGTAAATTTAGGTGACGGAAAATTTGACATATGATTTTATTTATTTATTATTAATGAGGTATTTTGATAAATTAACAAAAACATTAATAACATATTTATTTATTTTATTCTGTTTTACTCTTATAAATAAATTATTATGATTTTTAAAATTGAAATTACGGAAAAATACGTAGAATAGTTTTTTTGTGTTATATACCGAGAGACGTACGGTTATCAATAATATGTGCAAACGCACGAAGTATAGCTATTAAATTTTATCACCATCGTCCACGACATAAAGTTTCGTACGTTCGGAAAACTAAATTTTAAAAAATAGCAATATCTTACCGTCCTTTGTATGCATATATACATATATATATACACAACAAATCCTGCCTTTTCAGACCAGCAGGAGCAGCAGCAGCAGCAGCACAGAGGTAAAACTCCGAAACCTCCTGCTCTCCTGATCCCGCGAATGTCCACACCACATGCGCACGCAAGTCGCCCGCGCGTCGTCTGCTAGCTGTCACCCCGCGTATCATCACAAACAACACTGTGCGGCCGCCCGCGCGCGATACGTAGAATCATTATCAAGTGTGCGTGATGTCGCGGGCATTGCCGCGTGTAACGCAAAATGCGATGGTTTTTTTTATGATTCGACGTGTTTTGGTATTTGGGGGGGAGTGATTATAGTGTAGTATAGTTGGGAAGGATATTTAGACTGTGTTTTCACGATGTAAGGGGGTGGAGTGGTGACAATTAAGAATGCAAGGTGCGTTAACGTTGCTTTTGGTTTGTTTGTTGTCAGTGCTACGAGGAGTAGGTATATAGGAGTTTGTTGGAAAGAGTAGTTGTGGCATGTTTAGAATGCGTTGGAAAAGTTTTCAAACGCGAAGAAAGAAAGAAAGTTTGTGGTTACGCATATTTGAGGTTAGTCGCGACTTTCTCTGCTTATCAATCAGTGAGAGCTTTTCCCTAGTATTTGCACGCGCTGATGATGCATAATTCAGTGGTAAAATACATTTGCATTTGACGACTGCATATGCCTCTCGTTATCGCGCTCTGACGTTTAGTTGGGAAATAGACACGTAGTCTGGCTGCGTCAAGTGCAAGTCCTCCTTGGTTGCCATACCTACGCAAGCAGCTTATCAGAGCTCTGTGGCGTCAGTAAAAATTTTATGTTTTTACTTATGGTATAAAACGCGATAAGGTTCAAGTTATATTATATGCTTTGTGACAAGTCAATTTTTAATATTATTAGTTACTTTCAATCGCAATGTTAAATGCATGGGTTGAGAAAAAAAACTTTTGATTTGTATGTGATTTTGGTCATAGATAAACTAAATATTGTATTTTTATTATTTAATGAGACTTGTTAATACTCAAGTTTAAATGGTATTGATAAAAGAAAACTTTGGATTTCTAAATGACTTATTGATCTTTTTTTTTTCAGATTACGCCATAAAATGGATATCAGGTTTTCCACATTTTTCACGCTGCTGCTCTTGGGTAAGAGAAACTATGTTAATGAGATAAAACTTATATACCTACAACACTGATAATGCATGAGATAATTTACTGGTGTTTCAGCAGTGGCAAGCACAACAGCAAAATACCAAGTGTCAGAGAAAGATATAAGGGTTCTCTTAAATGGCAAAAAATCATTTCTATTGTATGAAACGTAAGTATAAAACGTATTTTTGTTTTATTATCAGAGTAATTTTAAGATAAGTGATGAATAATAAAAATATTACAAAAGAGCACTTATTTACTCGTATAGCTATCACATTTATCGAATATTCATTCATAACCATGCCAAATAGTGTTGCAACATCTACTATTATATCTTTTATTAACAGAAAACTAATGACTTTTTCTGTACTTATAAAATTTTCACAATAACTTCTCATTTAATTTATATTTCATTTAAATATTAAATGTTATTGTAGAGAAAATTAGTAAGTAATATATTATTAAAAATACAGTTAATTTTTCAACTGCTAACATAGCTTGCGAACATCAACTTTATTTCTAATTTATTTTTCAAATATTCTCAACTAATTCATTTTTATGTCTACATACATGAGTCATGCTTGTATTATTAAAGTTTTATTGTACTTATTCTTTTTCTTGCATTTTTACTGATTTTACATTTATCAATATCTTATACTTCTTTATTTGCTCTAATTTTTTTTCAACTATTATTTTAAAGCATTTCAGTTTTACACATTTCCAAAGAATAATTAATAATAGTTTATAACAAAAACAGTGATATGACTTCAATATATCAATAATTTTATTTTCATTTTTCTTTTAGGGTACAAAACAGGGCAGAAGACAGTGAAGTAACTTTTGATATCCAACATGTGGATTTGGTCAGAACTTACCCAGCTCATTTTACTGCAAAAAAAGATGAATACAATTGGACTATTGATGTTCTTGGACTCAAATGTGGCCATGTTATAATTAGTGCAAATGTAACAAATGTTGAAGATGCAGAGTAAGTAGATTGATATAAAATCCTTTATGAGGCTCTAAATTTGGTTGTTTACTAAAAACACATCAATTATAAGATTAGTGAAAATTTCTAATTCCAACTTATCATAATATTTAATAAGAATTTAAAAATGTACAGAGACATGTTGTGATTGATTGAAAAATTTTCTCTTATACGTCTTATCATCATGCTCCAATTAATTTTTTTGAAATAATTTTACCGCATTTATAGAAAGCTTCTAATCATTCATAAAATAAACAAATTTCGTATTTTCTTCACAAAAAATAAACATTAGAATTAAACATTATAATATGTACATACTTTCGTTTTTAATACTTTTATAAAATATCTAAAATACCTTAGAAAAGAAAATAACAGGTATCATACATACATTTTTTATCTACTGGGATGGATCATGTTATTATCAGAAATTTTAAGATTTTTAAAGTACAGATTATCTCATCTGATTAGTACCAAATATGCCAAATTCGTTTTCAGTCTACACAGTTTTAATTTTCCACAGGAAATCTTTTACATTTATCTGTTAATCAAAATGAAATACTCATTTCATAATTTTATATTTTACTCATGCTACTTAAATAGGTAATTCATAAATCATACAGATTCACTAAATCAGTTTGGATATTTTTCCGTTTATACTTCCGATAAGGAAAAGGGGCGACTCGGAATTTTTCCCACAGAGATTTACATACTACTTATTTTAATTAAATACACAATATTGACGAGATAAGGAATGTACAGACATTCAGGATCGGTCGTACATAAGCGATAACCTTCCGATAATTTCAAAACATTATAGATCTTAACGTCAAAACATCGGATTTGCCAGTGGAAATCGCCAATTTGCAACAATCAATGATTTCCAATTATGATTTTTTCGTCGATGCATGAGGAAAGTTACGAGCTAGATATATATTTTTTACTGAAAAATAATGGAAATCGTAAATGATCAAGTTCATATAGAATATACATGTTGTGTAATTAACAATTCATATATTTAAATTACTGTATAAACAGATAAGTAACCATCATATTTCTGCGTGATGTCATTAATCGCGCAGTTGAAAAATCGATCTACATCTATACAATCGCATCACATACTTATCATAATAATTCATTTTCAGCAACGGTCAAATTTGTCTCACCATATATATTTATTATTACCAAATAAATTAAAAAAAAATCCTAAACCCGTCAAATTTTCCATTTCAAATCTACCCTACTAAACCTCCAATAACCGAAGCATTCTAAAGTACACTAGATCACAGCTGTTTTCTGTTTATCCATTCACTCCTCATCATCATCATCTCATCCGCGCCGCGCAAAAATGCCCATGGAAATCTTCGAAATACCGCAACAATGAATCTCTCTAACAACACACACGATAGCCAGAGGAAAAAAAATCACAAATGCACTGCAGCCGGCGCAATATCATCGCACTTATCGAGGCACATTTACGAGCTAATGAACTGACCGAATTTATTTGTTTTTTTTTTCTCCTCGCACATACATTATAGTAAAAGGGAAGCCGCGCGCGTACAAATACACTTTCACATTATGTTTAGTAAACATGGCACTTGATACCAACTGTATCTCCCTACTTTAATGAGCCGCTTATCGCCCCAATGGGCCGTTAAATGCGCAAACAAAGCGTTCGCCGCCTCCTTGCACTGCACCCCGGGGGTGGTGGTGGTGGTGGTCCTAAGCGTCGTGATCATATCCCCTCCCACTCCTAGGCGATGTAAGCATTTAGAGATAACCCCGCGAGCTGACCTCCGAGCGAGCGACTATAGCCGAGACACGCGCGACCGGACGCTCAGTGCGCGCTGATATTTCGACTAGCCCGATCATACGAAGTCGTAGGTGGTGCTCTGGTGTTTTATTGTGAAAGTGTACGTGTGTGTGTGGAGTGGTTCGCTAGGGTGAAGGATATTTACTTAGACCAGATATTGACGCGATGACGATGTATAAGGTTATTATTATCCCGAGGGATCAGCTCAAGGAGTTGGAAAATTATAAGTAAGTTTGATGTTGGAAATGTAGGCAATGGCGATTTTTTTATATTTTTGGCGGTGATTTTTGTTGATGAATATTTAAAGAGCGAAGCAAAGGTTTAGAAATCAAAAACGAATAAAAAATTCTTAGTTGTGAAAAACTGAACTTTTACTTCCGAAATTGATTTGACATTTTTCATTTGTTTTGTTTGATAGTTTATTCTTTTACACTCTATTCTCTAATATTATTATACCAGAACAAATTATAGTATGAATTTTTAGTTTTTTTTTTACATTTGCGTGGATTAGAATGAGAGTTGCGTAAGTCACATTATATGAGATATTCAATGTCAAAGTTTCAATTGTAGGTAGTCGATACATTACTGTTACGTGCAATTTTTTGGACTATTTATATAATTTAAAAATAAAGAGCTGTTTTGACGAAAGCACCTTAATCGAACTAACAAAGTTCTATTTTTTTGTATATCTATTAATTGGATACATTTCATTTAATTACAGGATCTAAGTAAAATGAAAATTTCAGTATACAGAACACATTATTAATAGCCTATAATATAAATAAAATAGTTCATTATACCAGAGAAAGAAAAAAAAAAAGAATTTAATCGAATTCTACTTTTAAATATTTAAAAATCCTTGAACACAGCTTTATTTCCGGACAAATCAAGCATCTCGCCTTATTTAATTTTTTTTAGCCCCAAAATCGTTCATAATTGAACGGTTCGAATTACATACGATGGTAAATTAAATCAGACGTTACCAGTAAAATTTTTATGGCACCGACTTGTGAAAATGTAATGCGGTCACAATTCTTATCGAAATACACTTTTTACAGCCGCATTTATTACAAAACCCATAAAGATCCCGCGCTGTGAATGAAAAATTATAAGCGAGTCAATTCTCCTCGCTCATTTCCGTTCCTTTGCATCGGCCCACGCTTATCCCCCAATTAAAATTCATCAAAATTCGATCGCTAATTGGATCGTAGTTCTCCCGAAATCTCGGCCAATTAATCCTCACACCCGCGACAACTACATCGATAATCACTTAACACGCGCTGCTGCTAGGTCGTCCAAAACGCGCCGATAAGATAAACAAAACTTTATCGCCCGAAAATTACGGCCGATAATCCATCTTACATCATCGCACCTCTCTCTATCTCTCTGTTTCTTTAACACAAAATACACATGTATAATATCCTAATGAAACTTTTGAATTTTCCAGCTTCTCGGAGGCGTTCGTGCGGGTGACAGTCGAGAGATCAGAGGCACTGTTCACTGCGAGTGCGGTCGTAGGATGGGTCTACTTTCTCGCGTGGAGCATAAGCTTCTACCCGCAGATCTACAGCAATTACAAGAGGAAAAGCGTCGTGGGACTAAACTTCGACTATCTGTCGCTGAACATCGTCGGGTTCATCATGTACGCGCTGTTCAATTGCGGCCTGTACTGGATACCGGAGATTGAGGTGATCTTTCATTGTCAATTTCTTTTTTTTTTCTTCTAGAAACTTGGACACTTGTGATATCGCTTGTTTTTATAAGAAAGAGTATCGCTAATTTGACGCAGATTAAAAATTGATGTCGCTCGAAAACGACACGATTACGAGATATTAATTACGATGCGACACATTGCAAGTTCAGTTGAAAGTCCACGTTTCATGTGTCGAATGTTAATTAATAGAGTTCGCTTTTTTATTTATACGCTGATAAGGAATGAAGTATGAAAATGTGAAGAAAAAAGAAACATTAATAATTTTTGCTAATTAAATGTATTTTTTTGCAGCAACAATATTTCAGTCGATATCCAAAGGGTCTGAATCCAGTTCAAGTAAACGATATTTTCTTCTCGTTGCATGCTGTATGTGCAACTTTAGTCACGATATTCCAGTGTTTTATCTACGAGGTAAGATTGAAATTTAACGTACATCAGGTATCAGCGAATTATCGTTTTTTCGTATGAATTGCTAACATTAATTAAATTCTACATTATTAAGCATCAATGAAATAGTCATTTCAGATAATTTTTTTTTTATATTTTCTATTCGTAGAAGCAATAATCGATGAATTATTCTTTTAGACTGGCACGCAGAGAGTATCGACGACGGCGCGCATAATCCACGGCGTGTTCACCAGTTTCGTACTGATATCTGCGATCCTCGGTGTACTGCACCTCATCGCCTGGCTCGATTTTCTTTACTACTGCAGCTATGTCAAACTTGCCATTACTCTAATCAAATACGTACCACAGGCATTCTACAACTACAAGCGACAGTCGACGGTCGGCTGGAGCATTGGGAATATATTTTTGGACTTCACCGGTGGCATGCTATCCATGCTGCAGATGATCCTGAACGCGTACAATTACGGTAATTCGTCGAATATGTGGATACGTTCTGTTTACTATTTGTGATTAATTGTTATGTACCATTCGTAAACGAATGTATCTAAGAATATGTATAATGTAAATATTGGTGTGGGATGTTTTGGATGAACGATGAGGATAATATTTTATATTGTTTTTAGATGACTGGGAGAGCATTTTCGGAGATCCGACGAAGTTCGGTCTTGGGTTCTTCTCCGTTGCATTTGACATATTTTTCCTTATACAGCACTATGTTCTGTACAGGTATGACAAAAGCATGTCAATTGAAAATATTAATGCTTGCATGGAAGAGGTAGATATGGGCCATTGCTTATCCAACGTAAAAAATTCCATGAGCTAGTCAAAAGATTAGATTGTGAATAATGCGATGTTAATTAGGGGTAGAAGTAGTGCATGCTCTTAGTTCATAATGCATGTGTTGAGTGTAGTGCAAGTGCATGAGGCGATATCATAAATCATTTGATGATTGTTATCCTAATAGTTAAGACTATGTTGTTACGTTAATTATTTATTTTTTTCTATTTTAGGAAAAAACTGTTACATTGTTGTTTTTTATATTAAAATTTATACATTAAAAAACGAACTGAATTAAAAATGAATATGAAAATACGAAGTATTAAATTTAATATTTTTATTTTTATTACATTTAGTTCTTTTTTGGTACATAAAGCTTTTTAATTCTGATTCACTTATAGCACAATATGCAAAAATGTTTTTAAATAGCATGAAAATAACATATTAATTTATATAAAAAAAATTAACAATTACTAACATCTGCATAGATACAATTATCATTTCATCTTGCTAATAAATCCAAAGCAATGCATGTCATACCATTGTTAACGTTACTCATCAATTGCTTGACCTCACTAATACATTGTCACTGCAGAAACTGCTTATAATAATCACGCACTTAAAACTTTGAGGTAGAGCTAGTATTTTCAATTTACAGACACTCACTCGATAAGGTGATCGACCTGAACGGCCGAGTCTAACGAGCACATCGATCAAATACATATCATCGTTCTAATCGACGAATTATTCATTTTTTTATGAGTAACTGTGTACTTAAAAGCTGTATCCTCTGTTAAAGAGATTGAGACAAGAGAAAAGTACGTGACAAACTGTAATGGCATGTGGGTGAAATAATGTTCACGCACAAAGTATTACTTTCGATAATGAAAAGAATTGACGAATCTCGGTCATCTGATATTAGCAGTTGACCAGGTTACTGCCTTTATTTTTGAACATAGGGAGATAGAAAGATTTATTAACGAATGCATAATTTTAGAATAGATTTTATAAAATATTTATAGTTTTTTATTAAAAAAATATTTTGTTAAAAGTCAATATTTAAAATGCAATAATGTATATTTTATAAAGTACCTATTAGTCGCAATATTTTATAGGTGACCAAGACATTTGTTAAATACTGCAAGATATTACGTAGCATATTTTGTACATATTTTTGTTACACGAATAATCGAGATTAATGCGCATCTAAACCGAAGGATAAAATCTCGGATTAACGTAATTGTAGTTTATTTTAGCATAAATATTTTATTGAGCTATTGAAAATTGTAATATAAATTCAAACGTAGATAGGTTTTTTAAATTGTTAGTCTGCTATAATATTATTTAATTATTTTTATTTAAATATTACTTCATTCAATCATTAAATTAAGAAGGCATTAAACTTACTCATCATAGATTTATATAAAATCAATAATGAAATAAAATGATCTCATAGATCTCTTTTATTCCTTTCCTATGGATTCATCC
The DNA here is from genome assembly GCA_900474315.1 of Torymus auratus. Classification (NCBI taxonomy): domain Eukaryota; kingdom Metazoa; phylum Arthropoda; class Insecta; order Hymenoptera; family Torymidae; genus Torymus; species Torymus auratus. The sequence continues at coordinate 20,962 of UXGD01002040.1, forward strand.
TTTCAAGTAATAATAAAATTGTTATTTAAAACCCCTTTTTACCTTACATCAATTATTTTGAATACAGGATACATCTCATCGTGGGATTACGCATTTATTGTATTCTAAGAAAAATCTGCATGTTGCATGTACTATTGTTCTGAAAGATTTTCTTTGTTTGAGAGGGTGCACGAATGTTTGTTGTTTAGACAGTAAGAAATAGGGTTTATCTTTTGACTTGTTGGAGACTTTTCTAACTTGCATGGTAGAAAAGGGTCCCATAAGTTAATAGCCATTTATGATAGGGTATGTTAAAGTAAAACTGAAATTACGAATTTATTCATTAAATTTTATTTTGCAATTACATTTCAAATTTTGAATAAAGGAGGTAAAAAGTTTTGATTTTTAAGCCCAAAAAATTATTGCTTTTCTTTTTCCTTTATTATTGTCCTTTATTATTGAGAAAAAAAAAATAAGTTATTTGTAATTTTGGTTTTAATTTTTTGAAAAGGTGTAAAAGTTTAGTTACTCTCAGATAAATATAAGTAGATATAAGATTTCCAAAAAAAAAAAAGGAAAAGCAATATATAATCAAGGTAAGAATACCAGTGTTGAATAGACTTTTATGGCACTATTGGTTTATTTAATTTTCAGAATATTTAATACTTGTTTTTAAATAAGTAGTATTAATTAGTATAAATTGAAACAATAATGATTGTTTTTTCATGTTACCTTTCAAACATTCAGAATTGATACTACAATCCAACAAAATGATGCAGTGAGTTCGAAATTCTCATTTTTAAAATTCGTCATGATCTTTGTACTACAAAACTATAATTTTGCAACGAAAGATTTTAAAAAATACCAAAAATATCAGTGTTAATGTTTAGATGAACTAAATGCTGTGGCATACATTTTATTACTTTTATCATACATATACTATTTAAGCAAGATAATTTCTTTTTTTTATTATCTACTGTACTAGAAAGACATGACCGAAATAATTTTTATTTATTACAAACTTTATCCCGAATTTCAAAAAATTTTCCGAAATAATTTTTGATACATGTATGTGTACACTGCTGCACTTTTCTAATGTAATATTGTAACCTTGAATCTTGTATAAGTATTAAAATTAGTGCAAATTTCTATGCAAATAGTAGTTTCCTGTATTATCATCGTTCGAATCAAGTTTCACGAAGAAAATAATTACATTCAGAAAAACTATTTAAGAACAAAACAATTAAACAAAACCTCACATTAAAATATGAAAAAGTTGTAATTTTCCATTTTGTAAGATGAGAGCATAACGTCAAAATATAAAAAAAATGTCAATATTCATCTGTCAAATAACCTGCTCTGCACTGGTACTTTTACCTTGACCTACTTTTGCAAATCTACAGAGAAAAAGCAAACAAAAGATTCTGAATTTTCACAGGGACCGAAACGATTACACTTCCATTCCCGGCACGTGCCAGGAGAACCGACCCTCGGACTCCTCGGGCTGCAGCGTCTAAAAACATACACACATTCCAAGAATCCAGCGTGATAAAAAAAATCTTCATCCTCATCTCCACTACATATTTATAAAGCATATGGCAAGAGCGACTTTGAAAATACATATTTTTATAAAATATCTTTTTCACGTCAAGCCGACATTCAAGAGTCTAAAAAATTCGTAATCAGAATATTTTATTATCTCTCGTATATACTTACACGTGTTTTTTATGAAAACTTATTACGCAAGCGAAACGTCTTCTGATCTCTGTAAAGTGATAAGAAAAAGAAGGTTTGGAAGAGTTGGTACATACACGATACACGAAGTGTAACAAGGTACCAGTTAACAAGGTAAGGCTTTATTTTATTTTTTACTTGCACATTTCTTACAAAATAAAAAAACGTAAACAAGAAAGAATTTTTCATACTAGCGCGGGCTTTATTTGAAATTCGATGTCTCGATCGCATAATTTCTTTGCTCCATATCGATTATTATCAAAAGTGCGGTACGTATGCGCGGAAATTATGCGCAGTAGGTTCAATGTGGAAAGTAGCACTTGTCTTGTAGTTGTTTTTCGACCGTAAAATTTAATGCCAAAAAGTGAGTGATTATGACATTGTCAGTTTGTATTACCTTTCTAGAATAATAATGGGATACTTAAGTTGCAATTTTGTAAAAAGTAGTTACGTAATACCAATATCTTGCTCCGAAGATGCTTACATAACCTCATTTCAGCAGTCATAAGACTACAATATTTACAAATATTTTGTTTACATTGAATGACAAGTGTTCATTTTATTTTATGTTTATTAGTATAATAATTCAAAATTTTATTTGTAATAATTATATGGAAAATTTTTTCGTTTACCTATCATTTTAAATACTATTTTTTAAGCTGTTCGTATTCAAAGTAATTCGAAACTTTTGTCAAAGCTTTTTCTATTCGACCAAACTAATAATTTTATTTTGTTGAGTGATAGTTACTTTTTCTACATTATTAAGAAAGATTTGAAATAAAATGTTTGTTATGAAATTTTATACAACTGAATAATGGAAATTGATAGATATTTGCAGAAATTTTATTAAAGTGATATTTATTTTCCCAGAATGGCGTCTAAATTGTCTCAACTTTTAAAATCAACTCAAGTGCTAACAGTATTTTCAAGAAATCTTGATCAATGGACTGCCATCCCCACAAGGAAGCACAGAAGAACTAATGTGAAATTGTATCCAACTGTTTTACAATTACCTGATGGCAGTACGTTAAATATTCAATACCACGAACCCATTGGAATTATTAAACTACCATTAGACCTTAGCACTCTTTCAGAAGCTGAACGCAAGAAGAGACTAGAGAGGAGAATACCTAAGTCAAAAGTCAAGATTGCAGATGCAGATATTGATGATGATTTCGATGAAACTCGTTACTTGAAAATTAAGAAAAAATAACTTCAAGTATTTTATATATTTTTCATATAAACATTACTTTTGTTATATTCATTAGAACATTTTAATGATAAATTAGCATAGCCTAATTTTGTAAATAATCTTTTTTCTATAAGATCATATTGTACATGGAAATACTAGAAATATTGATAAAAAATTTCTTTAGTAAAGTTTCAGTCTATTGTGACTGAAAACAATGTGATAAACATGTAATAAATTATTATAAAAACAGTTACACTTTATATAAAAGACTGTATTCCGTTTAAATTTCATTAATCCTTTATTGCTTTCTTCATATGTTTGTACATCATTTGTATATTTATATATTGATGTTGAAATAAAATTATTTAATTCATTAAATAATTTTATGATTTTTTTCAATAATTTACAGTAATAATTTTTACGAATACGTACTCAGAAAGTATTAAAAATGTAAACACAGTAAAAATCACATATATTTAAGTATACTCTTGCAATGTCAACTTTCAGTTACAAATAATAATTTAATATTTCCAAATTGATTAAATAAGGAAGATAGGTCTTGCAAAATAATTTGCATATAGGTACTAATAGTCCTACCAGGTCAGTTAAATGTACGTGCATTTTGTCATATAAATATCTTATTACAAAATTTCTATAAGTAGATATATGCATTTATTACATCATCTTTAATTATTTATACTCTCTTACAATATTACAAAATATCGACCTCTCCTATTTATAAACTCAGACGCCAATAGGGTATTATCTCAACAAATAATTCAATTTTGCGCTATTTCAAAGCTCAGTGCAATAATGTCCTAAGTATCCTGAAAACTCAGTGTAACAGAGTCCTAACTCGGAGGTGAGTGCAATGAGGTCCCCCTTTACAATGAAATAAAATAAGATAGTTATTGAAACGAATCAATTTCCATAAAGTAAATAATTAAAACCCAAGTCGGAGAGGAAAGTGAGATCCACGTAAAAAATCTACTTGCAAGCAAACTAGTTAAAAATGTTTCACCGAAAACAATGTCCAAATTTTAAAAAAGGCATAACAAACGCATAATTTCCAAGTTTTGAAAATTTCTAATTAATATTTGCGAAAAAGAAAGCCGTTTTCTGATTCAGGTAAGAGAGTCTTATACCTAACATTAAGCAATATCTCATACTTTATAATGATGCATATTATGCAAAAGTACCTTAACTGATAAATTATATATTATTAAATTATTCAATCAATAGAAATGAAAAATGCATTCCCAAGTGTAACCAATTAATCATTATAAATTAAAAAAAAAAAATTAAATATTTTACACACTATAATTATAATAACCGCATTACCTCAAATCATTAAAAATCCTATTAATATTTGTGACATATTTTTGATAAATCAACAAAATGAAAAATTAATTCTCCCAATGACACTTTAAAAACTTCCTCGCCCAAACGAAATCCAGCACCAAAGTAAGCCAACACGTCGCAGTACACGTGTACCAAGCCAACCAACCAACACCGAACCCCATATCAACTTTTACTATGATGCACCGCAACATATCCTCCCGCACCCCATAAGTATACACACCGAAAAAAAATCTCGCTCACACAAACACTCCGGAGAAAAATGACTTTCCCTTCTCTCGCGACTGCTTTCTCGATACACGCGGGAATACATATTGCGCGCACAACCCATTCGATACTCTCAAATTACCGGATTTCACCCGTGCAGCGCGCGTCAACCTCACCGGGAGAGTAAGAGAGAGAGAGAGAAAAACGCGTGAAACGGCCTTGAACTTGCGCGTCCTCGAGAAAGTCGACAGCGGCGGCCGAAAAATGACGAATCGCAACTTTCGCGAGGAAGAGAAGAGAGGAAACAGGATCCACGATATCGCTCGGCTGAAAAAGAGCTGCGGTGGGTATGTATAACTTGTGAATTTGCATGTACGGTTGCGCGGGTGGTTTTTGCGCGATGTAGAAGAGAATAATCGAGGGAGAGAAAGTGATTTTCGGCGTGGTTTTTCCATCGAGTTTGTACGTCGAATTATCTGAAAACTGTGGAGAGAAATCTTAGAAGCTACTCGTTATCGACTTTATCATATTTTTCCCCTTTGATTCGTGAGCGTTCATAATTTTTTGTCCAGACACTCGCGCGCTGGAGCCCGGCCAAATAACACTTTCCCATAGTGCAAAGCAACCGTTTCACGAGCGCGCAAGTGAAATGCTTTTTTGCTCGTTTATACACAAGTTCGAAAACCGCTCGATCTACACACTTAAAAACCCATAACACCATATCAATCGATTTTCCGAGCACTTTCGATAGTTATCGCAATATAATAAGCTACCTAAAATTGCACACCTCGTCGCGTATACTTAAATACACACAGTTGGCGGCGGCAAATAAGATATACCAAGAGATTTTACCCGATTATACACTCGGCGAGCGCGAGACAGCTTTAATTTAGTCATCGAACTCGTCTCTGCATCGATCGGCTGCGCTAATTAAACGGCTTTCCAAAACCCGAGATTAGCCGAACGCATCCAATTACCGCGCGTGTCTATACACCTCTGTATTACACTTATTATTACACCCGTGTATGTGGCCACATACAATAATAATCACACGCGCGCGGCGGCGTGACATAACGTGCCGGGATATTGCAGAAACGCGAAATTTTTCCGTTCAAAATAAAAGAGAAAGAGGACTTGTTAAAAACTCACTCACACGGTGACGGATAATTTCATCATCATATACACCTAGCGCCGATATACTTATAAAGAAAAAATAAATCACTTTCCCGCCGCGAGCAATCGATATTACACAATCTCAACGAATAGCCGCGCGCGCACTTGTCACCCACGCGCGCACTCTCGTCCATCCCAAGCTCCACACACTCACATATATAAGTATGTGCTCTCGCTTTCTCCGATTTTCGCGCGCTGGACTTTCGCACTCGAAAGTCGCGCGCGCGCATTGTCACTTTCGCCGCGATAATAACGTAATAGAGGGCGAGGATCATCGGTGTTCGCTGCGTGCGGCGCGCGTTTTCACCCGCGGAGCTGCTGCTGGCTTTTTTTTCTTTTTATCGTCGCGGAAACGGAAGCTGCGGATTGTTTTTCCTACTTTATTTTTTAACGACGCGCGCGCGGTAGGTAGGTAGTATACTTTTCGTGTACGCGGAAGAACAATTACAGGAGTGAGTGCGTGTGAGTGGCAGACGATGATGATGATGATGATCGTTAGTATTTTACTTTTTCTTCGCGAGGGGTAGAAGAGTTGAGCGTATTATAGATGTATTGGTATAAGGTGTGTGGATGTATGTACATGACTTGGCGACGAAGGAGTAGGTGAAACTCGCCGATTTGGCGGTTGTGGTGAGAGAGATGATGAGTGTTATTGCCGGATATTTCATTAGCGTGGCCGGTGTGTGGACGATGACGAATTGCGCGTGGTGTAGGGGTTTGCAGAGTGCGGTAAAGGTTAATTTGATTGATGGTGTCATTGTTCGTTCATCATCGTTTTGGCAGTAACCTTTGACATGCAAATTGTTAACTTTTTTTATTTCATAAAGCTGTAGGTATTTGTTTCTTTGAGAAACCAAGCAGTCTTTTTCATTTGAAAAGAATGCTAATTGAAAATTACAAATATGGTCCAATTAATCATGCAATGAGTCTATAGAAAGTGTTTGAAATTATATTATAAATTCGCAGCTAAACTCTAAACTGGTTCTATATTTTCATCTATGTTTAGTCCCCTATCTTTTCTGATTTATATTTTAAGGTTCATTTATGTGAGAAACGACAGTGATGGAAACAGATAGAAAATTATAAGTAAGACGTGAAGTTTCGCAAAATTATATACGCAATAATTTAAATTTTCTACCGCAACCTCAATGAAAAGTTTCCTCCAGGTTTCTAATGGATTTTCAATGTCATATAGACATTCTTCTTTGACTTTTAGAAATCTCATCACTGCAATAGAAGAAGTCGAAGATCAATGAGCTCAACAGTATAAGTTTCAAATCCAATCTAAAAATCTTGTTTTTTTTGTTTTTTTTTAATAATGAAAGAACATTTTTATTTCTTAATTAGGAATGTCAAAAATACTTTGTTTACATTATAATTCATTATTAACAGTGATATAAACACAAAATATCTTCTACACACGATCATCTTTTCAAGCTGCTTAATTTAATTTGAACAACCACACTTTTTGTTCCAACCACTGGCTAGGCCATTTCGTTCACCGCATTACACAACCATCAACGCTTAGCTAAAAAAAAAAAAAAAGAAAAAGAAAGAAACAGAATTCTAGCGATAGAAGCACATGGCATCACCTTAGCCATAAAAATCAATCACCGGCAATCCCAGAACCAAACTACTGCGCATACCGGCAGAAAAGACATTCATAACAACCTACTTACCACGCAAACCACATTACTATACTCGCGAACCATAACTCACTCGAAACTTCTTCACACGGGCATCAGCTTTTCCCATCCGCATCGCGCATTCACATCGCGTCTCTCTCATATATAATACACGCGCCGGCGCCGTTGACGATTTTTTCGCGCGCGCGGTTGCTGTCGAAATCCGTGCGCGACTTCCGCGCTTTCGCAGCGCGTTCGGGAAAATTCGCTGTCGAGAGAGAAGAGTTTCTACAGTCGCGTAGAGACGCGCGGGTTATTATTGCAGATACCTGCAGATATTGTCGTAATTACGGCCTGTCGAGTGGATATGAGTGTATACGTGCTGTGTTTTTGTAGAGGTTTTGCGTGATAGTTTATGGCCCCTGTGTTATAGCGGGTAATGATGAGGAGCGTTTAGTTTGAGAGGTAATAGATTTTTAGTGGAGAGATATGGTTGATGCTGAGTGATAGTTTGGTGTAAGTGGTTAATGAATTTGATGATTGAATTATTTGTCTTATATTGCACAAGTATTAATAATCCTTAAAGTAGCAAAATTTTTCTTTTTCCAAAGTTTGACGTTCAACTTTATACCTTTTAGAAAAAATGGCTGACTTTTGAAGAGAAGGACTTTTTTGACTATTTTCTCAAAAACTAGAATCTGTCGCAAAA
>UXGD01002041.1:0-28937 GCA_900474315.1 Torymus auratus
TTCTTATCTCAAATTAAAGGTCTTTTCTTCTACTTTAATCGCTTTTTTGTGGAATATTTGTTGTCATCTTTATTAGCGTCCCATTGGTTAATGATCAGTGACTACTATTCATTCATTTTTCCCATGTTAATTTCCCATAAGAAAAATGGATTTTGTTCTAAAATGGTGTCACCAAGTCGTTTTTGATTGAACACGAGCGTTTTCGTATATCTTATGACCTATCAAATGAGAACAACCTTGTCACGAAGGTGTGCCTTCAAAAATAATTTTTAACATTTTGGGATGGATGATAAGTGCTACTTTTTTGAGATTTCCTCATATACATTTAAACAGAAACAACTGTACATAACAGACACACGCAAACACTGCATTTAATCAGAAAAAAAAAATCATTCGGTCCAATTTCGTTACGAGCAACACGACATTATCAACAATTTTGCAAAATTATACAACTTTTTTTCTCTTCGTATCTGCCTTTCGAGAGCGATAACCGTTCGTCCACTCGCTCGGGCTTGCCTTTGCGCAACGAAAAAATCGTGAGGAGAAAAGAAGAGATAAAGCCGCGAGCCACATCATTATTATAATGACACAACATTCGTCTCGCGCAACTCTTCCGAAATAACACGGCTACTTCTACCTTATATTGTGCCAATAAAAAAAAAGTAGAATCGAAATATAACTCGAAATACGCGAGTAGCAGATATACACGTACACAGTAGTCGTGGAAAGGCTAATCACTTTGGCATATATGCTGCAATAATAACAACGACGCGAAATTTTGCCGACTCAGCGCGCGGAGTTCGATGCATCATATACACACGAGAACGTAAGTATATATTGCCATATATACAGAGCGCAATGAGACAGAATACGTACATGCATGTGCAGAGGCGCGGCGAGATAAATTGTTGGCGGCATGCGGCGCACTATGGCACTCGTGTAAGACTGATCGCCGGCCGTGTAATAGGCGCGCGCGCCTTCGCGGACAATTGAGCCGAGAACCTATACACATCGACTCATCGAAAAGCACGGCTTACGCTCCAGTGGTACACTTTTCCTGGCGGGCACACACATTAATGCACACAGACGACTATATGAAATATCGAAGTTGCGGAGATAAATGGCCCATATATACGTGGGTGCGTTTGTATTTGTGTGTGTCTCGCGCATATACAAGTCAGAGTCACGTGCGTGTGGTGGCCGTGTCGCGTCGTCGCGGGGACGGGAGATAAAAACCGTCCCGTAGGATTCCGTCGAGAGAGGAAATTAATTAGAGATGTCGCGATGTGAGCTCGGCGATGCGCATAGTTGAACTGCTTTGGGGAGATAATGAGCACGAGTGCGCGTGGAAAGGGTAGGACGCGGGTGCGGCGGTTAACTTTTTGGAGCGGAGATGTTTGTAAATCGCGCGCGCGTCTTGTTGGTAAATGTTCGACGATAAATTTAGAATTGTGTAAGAGATGTTGATATACTGCGTTTACTTTGGTATACTCGTTCGTTAGAATCTCAATTGCAGAGTTTTTCTCGCCGAGCCGGATATTATAAAGTTTTAATCAGTTTATAATATAATCTGAAACTCTCGATAGATTGATTTATCGGTTCCTATGCGGCATTTTTAGCGAATCGATGAGGTTTGCATCAGAGTTTATTAAATATGATTAATTTTGGATACAGTTACATGTATATTATGAGCACTTCTACAGAAATTATCATACAACGGGGTATAAAAAATTGATACCAATTTTTTTTGTGGGACACAGCAATTACCAAATATAAAAAAAATTGCGAACGCAATGAATCTGACAAGCTTTTTTGCCAGCAATAAAGTTGTTTAAAAAAAATACACTATAGGTTTTGAAAATACATCGAAAAATGACAAAAACCCGCTCCATTTACATTCTTACAGTATTCTGCGTATTTTACGCTCATCTTTGAACTCATGTAACTTTTGAAGGAGTCGACATTTTTTTCATTCGGCAAAAAAACAAATGAAAGCACAATTCCATGAGAAAATGATTTTTCAGAATTTATTCGAAATAAAATTTATTACCACAAAAAAGTTTACCACCCAATTGAACTTTTTTCCGAGTTCCGAGTTTCCGAAGAACTAAAAAAAGAACCTTAAAATTATTATCATTTTTTTACCCATTTGTTTCATCATTTCCGTGGAATTGCTCATATGAGTAATGTTTAACTACAAAAATAAAACTTTAACTTAAATTTTTTTTCGATTTTATTAGAAACAATAATATACAACTAAATAAATAAATCAATTTATTTAATAGAAAAATCTGTTTTGAAATCGTATTCGTCTGTCGTCGTTAGATTGACTCCATCTAGAACGTCGGCTAACTGTCCAGCTTCCCTTGCTGAATAAAAATTTATTTTAATATTTTTTCATTTAATTAAATATAATAGAGGATTATTTGCTTTTTTTTTACAAACCTCTTCTTGCAGATTCTTTTTTCTGTTTTTTGAACTGCAATTTCTTAATTTGGTTCAACTTTTGATTTCCTTCTATTTCAAATAAAGGATCAACTTTCTTTTTCCTTTGTATTGGCACATTTGTGTTCTCGTTTTCCTTCTTCCTTTTCTTTCCTTTTTTACTTTGAATTTTAACTTCCTAAAAGATAAATTTACTGGTTTATTTATAAAACATTAAATTTCTTGAAAAATTTAATATTTTTTCCTTGGGTGTCCAATGTTGGTATTATGCAAAATTTGCATAACTAAGAAGTGTAAAAGTACTTACAGCTTCTTTTTCTTCTTCTTCTACATCCATTACAGCTTGAACAGGACCAGTACTGTCAATTTTGAGTGGTTCAAGTTGAGTCTTACTACTTTCAGCAGCAATTTCATCAAGCAACATTTTTTCTTCTGCTACAAACTTTTCAATGTCAAAATCTTTTGTTGCAGAACTCACAATACTAGCAGATATATGACAACTTTTGTCTTCTGGTGGAACAGTGTAGTACCTGATATTTAAATAATGTATTTAAAAATTGAAATTTCTAGATATATTTCTTAAAGAAAACGAAACTACTTTAGTCAATCTAGAATTTGATTAAAAATGTTTACCTTATTTTACCGGAATTCCAGTCTGTCAGTATACTTCGAGCAGCAGCTAGTATGTCTGGTATCCCCCCTTTCTTAAATCTTCCCATTCTTGCAGCTTTCTTTGAGAAAAATTCTTCTGGGGTAGAAAACTCATGTACATCATAGAGTTCCATTAATTGATGAGTAGTAACGCGTTTTAAAATCATAGATGCAGGCGTAAACGGGTCCCTTAAAGCTTCAATTTTCACAGCATTTTTCAAGGCAACTGAAGATGGATCTGCATCTTTTGAGCTTTCAAAAACAATACCAGGAGAATCCAAAAGTTTAATTTTTGAATCAAGTTGTATAACCTGCATAGACTTTGTAACACCTATAGTAAAATATATTAATATACATAAGTATTATTTTTAATGAATTTCAGAGAAAAAAGCAATAAAACTATCTATTAAATTTATTAATTTATAAATTACCTGGTGTATTTCCAACATTACAAGCTTTACTCCTCTTTAGTGAATTAATGACACTAGATTTACCAACATTTGGAAGACCAACAACTCCAACTTGTATACTAGCTTTTGTATTTCCAGTACTTCTACAATAATTTCCCAGCAAAGAGAGTAATAGTTCTGCTCCAAAGCAAGTTCCACCTTGAATATTTTCTTCACTTTTCCGCCCAAGTTTCCTCCTACCTAACCGCTTTGATTGATCTTGTGTTGAAGATTTAAAGGCAACTGCTGGTAAACTTTTACGTAAATACCTTAGCCATTCATCCAAATTTTCTCGTGGCACCAAATCTGCTTTATTAAGAACGACTACAAGCTTTTTATTGCCTTTAGCTGAGTGCACAGCTTCTTCAACTTGCTTACACCTTGTCCCAAGAGGATCTCTGGCATCAACTACTTCAAGAATAATATCTGCTTCATCAAGAACCTTTTTAAATTCTTTGTAATATGCTTTGAGAGAATTTTCTTCCTTCTTTCCCAACTTTTCTTTCTTGTCACTTGTTGCTGCGACATCCATGGATTCATGTACTATTTGTTTATTATTTGCCTGAGCTACTAAGCCTTCTAATCCAGCTTTTGCAAGTTCTTCTTGTTTCCGTTGTCTAGCTTCTTCTTTACGTTTTTGTTTTTCCTCTTCTTTTTGTTTCTTCAATGCTTCAACTTCTTTTAAAATATCTTCTTTGAATGGGCATTGATTTGGTACTTGAATTAACTTTGGCTTTCCTAAAAAATAATAATAACCACTATAGTAAATACTTTTATAAACATTACATTTGCAATATACATTTTGTATATTTATATGTATTTCTTACTCTTTGCCTTTTGCTTAGCTTCTTTTTTCATTTTTCTATTGTGCTCCCTTACTTTTTTCTCAATCTTGTACCTCATCCTTGCTGGCTGGCGCTTACTAGTTTTTTCTGAAATGTTAAATACAATTTTCAGTCTCTTAAATAAAATAAATAGATAATAAATAAAATCACGTTAAAATTGATCAAGATTTGTATTTTTTGAAAATCAGATATTGTAATTAATTACTAATATATGAAATTCAAAAAATAGCAAAGTTATGTTATGATACAACTCGATTTGAAGTATATATACAAAACGTATACATTTGATATTCATTATATTTCATAGAAATAACAATTAATTAAATTGTACTTACTGAGACAGAATTTTGCCATTTTGTAGTTTGGTTATTTAGTAGAGTATCAAACAAAACTTAACACTTATTCTTGTAAATACATACAAAGCTCGTGTACTAACTCCACAACAAAACACGTGCTTGTCACCGATATTAGGTTATGTCAAGTTGTCTCAACATACGCCGAACAGTGAGAAGCGACAATAGGCGCTATCTGCGCGCAGCTGTTTCAAATTCTCACTTTAACAGAGGGAAATTCAAAATATCAAAATTTAAAAAGAATAAAAAATTTATATTACTTAATATAAAAATATATTTAAACTTATTAAAAAAAAAATCGTTATGAGAAATAAAAAACTAAGTACTTAGCAGATTAAATAGTAAAAGAAAATTCATAAAATAAAATTTCGAAATAATTCTCATTATTTATATATACTTATGAAAAATTTGTATTTCCATCAACAAAAATTACTTTGTTTATAAAAGATAGAAAATAATTATTTATTATTAATTTGTTTATTATTTTTATTAATTCAGAGATTAACTCGGGTTGTATGTGGTGTATTAGATTAAAATTATTTGTTTTAATTTAATTTAAATAATTTGTTGACCAGATCGGAAATATTAGAGTGGAAACTCTAAGTTCCGTAATCGATGCCAAAGTCATAAACGAAGAAGAAGGAAACATTAGAAGCTCTGCAATGTTTAATTAACTCTATAATATTTAGAGTTAAAACTCACACTTAGAAGTCCATCTGAACTTTGGAAAACGTTTTTTAATTCAGGTTTAAGTATCGAATTCTTGTATAAATTAGAAGCCTTTTTCTGAAATATAAGCTATACCTGATGATAAATATGCAGCATTTTGATAAAAAAAAATGATGTTTCGTCTAATATATATGATTATAACTCTATATAAATATTAACATTATAAAAATGACTAAAATACGATTCTTGAAGTACAGAAGTACAGTTTTTTATTTAAGTTATATTCAATGCAAATGACTTCACTTTTCACTAAAATAATCATAATTTGAATTACCAGAAATCAACTTTCTGGCTCGCAAAGATAGTTTCCTATAGTCTGGCGGCCGACAACACTTTTCGAAGCCATTTGAGTGCCCCATCTGTACCCAACCTTTTTAGACGTATTTTGGACTGCTGATTCTGACTTTCGAGGGTGCAAAATCTTTAAAATGCCTGCACATATCCAAATCAATTGATTTTGCAAAGCATCACAGCAAGCTGAAACTTCATTCTAAATTATTATTCTCGTATTTGGAAACTTTTTTGCTACTATCATTATTTAAATATCTATACTCTATAGTTTTTTCGCGATACGAACAATCAAAGATTTTTGATTTGCACTATATGGTACAGCGCCATGTTATGTGCCACGGGGCTTATAGTGACGCATCGCGTCTTTGCTTTCTGTTTTCGCTTGTTGCCGCCAAGGTGCTTAGATGATTTGAAATAATTACGTATACAAAATACATACAAAAAAACACACTTATACGCATATATAGGCATTACTTAAAAATTGTATATGCGCCGATACGCGGTACATGACACTGTATAATACAGGAGCGACAAAAATGTTTGATCGTTCGTATCTCGAAAACTATAGAATGTGGTTAAACATAATGATAATAGCCAAAAAGTTTCTAAATGCAAAAATAATAATGTAGAATCGTGTTTCAGCTTGCTCCAATACTTTAATTCGAATTATATCTTTTAATAACAATTAAGTGGGTTATAACTTTTTACGTCCCAATTTTTCGACGCAGCATCCGCCCAATTCGGATTCTGCAAATACATCTAAAAAACTTGGGCGCATCCCTGTTCAAAATAACAACCTCGATATCCTCAAATCAACCCTAATTTACCTTGATGATGCATCGATTTACCTCGAATCAAGGCAAATAAGCAAGGTAGAATCGAGGTAATCATTTTCAGCAGGGATAAACGTAGCACTAAAATGTCCACGAAAAGTTTTACGGGCTGCTGGGCTGTAGCGAGAGAAAGTAGATAGATGAGTTTTTGTTATAAAATGAGAACTAATGAAAACGTACATCTATAAATATACGCGGACGATTGAAATTACTACAGACGACGACATAATTATCTGAAAACAAATTTATATTCTTTTCTTCATAAATACTTATGCAACATTTTTATTTTTTTCCGCTCATGAGTTTGTTGTCAATTAAGAAACTGATGCGCCACGTTTGATAATATAGGATGTATTGCCGAAGTATAACAAATTTCTATATTTGATAAGTCTGCGATTTAATAAAAGAACAAGATACGGTAGCAGACAGATAAATGATTCATATTTCCAGGAAGCTTTTGTGGGGAAGCTTATAGAAAGTTTTTATTCATTTTATTTGAAGCACCTAGTGCTAAGAAAGTAAATATGCCGACTCATGGACACAGAGATATTTAGGTTCTAAAACCGACGCACCTTTCACTTATGAAAATTTATTGAACCATATTCAATGGATGATCAAAATGTAAATAAGTAAAAAAATGCATTAACGATTTTGACACTTCGCTTAAAAAAGTTTGTTAATTAACAAACAACTCGACATGCAGTTTACATAAAAGATCAGTATTTACGAAATTCCAAAAATACAATAATATTATGATAATTTTTTTACATTATAAGCGAACTACTTGCTAATAATAAATCATGCTTTTTTATCGTTTATTATTATAGTTGATGAGTCGAATGATCTACGCAAAAAGCTACTCAAAATTTCATTGATTTCATGCCGATGCGATGAACCGGAAAAACTGCGTATTTTTAAATAGATGTTAAAAAAATATAAAAAATGACGCAACAAAATATATTCAACATGGTATTCAGTAGCACATTGCTTTATGAAACGAATCACAAATATCACAATGAAACGAAGGGATTTAAATAGTTTACAACTTTCATTGTTTTATTTAATGTGCAAAACCAATCACCGAGGTATTGAATTAATAATTACTACTAATATTACTTTTTATTTGTTTTTCTATCAGAACGAAAATGGCAATCATGACACTTAAACATCGCACATTTCATCTTATCACATAATTAATTGAATGTCGCAAATATATATAAAATTAAAATTAAAAGAAATATTCAACAGTATATTTCATATTCTTTGTTGCTTCTTGCAAACAGTTTTATGTATAGTCCGTACTTTTCCGCGTTTAATATGAACTATCATCGATATATGAGAGTCGAATCATTTCTGTAGAAATCAAGATAGAGAGTCAAGGTTACGTAATCACAACGCAGAGGTACACCTCTCTATAGTCACAAAAAAGAGAACCGAGATGAGAGCCTACTTAGTAATCTCAATATGTTTTTGAAGGATAAATAATTTCACAAAAACCGGATGTATAATAGAGGTGTTTCTCGGAATGGTAACCATAAAAATGGACCTGATGGTTTCGTACCCTCGTGATATTTTGTATGGCTTTCATAAATATTCTATTATTGTTGCAATAATGTTTAATTTAAAAAATATCACTTCATAAAGGCATTCATGATTTATTTAGTTATTTAAATAATTTTAATGAATAATTATTATGTATTGTTCGAAGACTTGTAAACAATTATTATGTACAGATGTTTATAGATAAGATATTTATAAAGCTACATTTTAGTTAATTTTTAACTATAAAAGTTAATAAAATTATTGAAATACATCAATATTTAATAAATTCATATTAAATGGGATATAAATCCAAAAGCTGTAAACTATATACGATTACACAAATATAGTTTTGGTTGACTTTACTAATTACCGTGACAGAGTTGTAAATAAATAAATATATAAAAAATAATATTGATGAAAAATATGGTATATATATTTAATACTAAAAAGTACTGTATATGATAGCCCGCGACTACACCAGAGTGATAGAATGTTATCTGCAAGGATGATTTCATTCTAAAGCTTGCAAATCATTCGGTACAAAAAGACCTCGATTACCATAAAATAAGAAAATTTCCATTTGCCCAGTGTAATAGTACCCGAGTTTCGAAATGCCTTATCAACAATGCCTCATCGTAACACAATTGTTCTTAGTCATGTCGAAACTTTTAAATGTTTATAATCTTAAACTTGGCTTCGACGGATATTTAAAAACGAACGAAATTATTTACTCACATTTTTACGGCAAATGATATATGAAACCTGCTTGGAGACAGCACAGAAAACAAACTCGTTTCCAGAATATTTTTCGCGCTACGCGGTGTTGAAACGGAATATACCTATATGATGAGGAGGGAGAAAAGTTACAGCGTGAAGTTGTCTCTGAGTTATTAACGCTGGAATGTGCAGGAATCACAATAATAATTTAATTACTTATTTTATAATGATGATATTTACCTAATTTTTTGTTTAAATCATGTAGATGCAGGTATTTTTCATAATTTTTTTCTTAATATTACGCACTGCAGATTACCTAAACGTTACTATTGCTGTACTATAATTTGATTTATATTAAAATAAAGAATTATATAAATAAGTACATTAATAAGTATTCTCATTTTTTTTACTTTCCTTTTATTTTCTTATGATCCACCTTAATAATTTTTTTCAACTATCTTAATGGTCTCAATATTTTTGATTTCATATTTGAATTCGATAGTCCGCCATTTTTAACTATCGATGTATATGCTTCGAAAACGATTATTATCGACCGAACTGCTAGCGAATGCATAATGTGAATTGTGATGCATTAATGAAACTATATCAAAGACGCATGAAAACATCTGTATATACATACATGCCGCTAAACTATAGTAGATGAGCACAGTATTGGATTCATAACCATTGTATGTATTTAATAATTGTTATAGCTTCTTTATTAAGCAGAGCATAACTATTTTTATATTTTCTTCTAGATCTATTGTGTTTACATTCGTAAAAAATTAATTGAAAATGACGAGTACCAGTAGCGTAACTACAAACCCTTCTACTCTATTACCTCTAGGTATGTACATTTTTGAAAATTCATCTATCCTTTCAAAATAATTTCCACTACAATCTTATTATTCTTAATCTGTTACCGATGAAATCTTACCATTTAGTGATCCTTAATATATTTATTTCAGAGTTAGTAGACAAATGTATTGGATCTAGGATACACATCATCATGAAAAATGATAAAGAAATAGTCGGGACCTTGAAAGGATTTGATGATTTTGTTAATATGCTTTTGGATGATGTCACAGAGTGCGAAGCTACTCCAGAGGGTAGAAGAGTCACAAAGTTGGACCAAATATTACTAAATGGAAACAATATTACGATGGTAGCTTTATTATTCCTTATATTAAAATTTATTATACATCACTTATAATCAAACCAGTTAAAACTCAATATACATAATATTTGTGTAATTATTGTGTGTTACAGCTTGTACCTGGTGGAGAGATGCCGGAGACATGAGGATCGTAAAACTAATCTAAGATTATTTTTTTACTTATTCCGCAATTTAATAATTAAATTTAAGAAGTATCAATAAAATTGTGTTTAAGGTAAATTATAAAATCTATTTTGTTGATTATTAAACCTCAGAACTTTTAGTTTCTAGTTTCTTTAGTTTTGAAATAATCAAAATAAGATTTGGCCTATCTTCTGGTATTTTATTACAACTTCTTTTGTACAAATCTTTGTACTCTCCTTCAAATTCATCTTCTAAATTATAATCTGAAGGTCTTACACCTTTACCAGTAAAATAGATAATTGTATGTTTATGCAATCCTTCAAACGGAGGTTTCCTGGAAAGCATTTGCCAAGCTAAAATACCTAAAGAATAAACATCTGATGAAGGGGTAGGTATATTGCCACGTATAACTTCTGGTGCAGCATATCCTGGTGTTCCCTAAAAATATTTTTTATACGATTTTTATAGAATAATTTGTAAAATTATAAATGTCTAAGAAAACCCCATGTGAAAATAATATGAGTCAACAATCTCATATGAGATCTAATATAGTTCTTCTAGGAGATCTCAATACGAATTTTAAACATATCAGCTCTCATATGAGATTTCATATGTCTGAAATTTGTATTAAGATCTCATATGGGAGCTTGTATATTATTTTCATGCGGGACATCTTCATAAAAATTTAATAATCAACTGACATGAAAAATTAGTGAAGTATTAGATTCATTTCTAAACACTGCACTTCCAAAATCAGCTAATTTTGGTTGATTATCAGGACCCATTAAAACATTTTTAGGTTTCACGTCAGCATGTACAACACCCATTTGGTGACAATAATTTAATGCTTTCGCTATTGATTTCCAAATATGTATTTTCTGATGTCTTGTAATTTTATGTTCTTCAAGAATATTTTGTAAAGAATGACCACATAATTCCATTGTTATTAAAGTTAACGCAGGTCCTTCATCAACTTTAAGAATTTTTACAATATTTGAATGTCTCAGAAATGCTGTTTCTTTTTCCATGCCAGCAGAACTAGCTGTATTTTGGTTATTTTTAATTATTTTCGCAGCAACATCTTCACCTTAACAATTATTTAATTGATATATTTTTATATAAGATTGTTTCTACTTGAATTAATAAATACCTTTGTAGCGAGCTTTATAAACTGTTCCAAAGCCTCCGTTTCCAAGCACTCTGTGACAATGGCCTAGAAAACCTTCGTTAATCAATTTCTTCTTATGAGGAGTATCAACATTAAAAATAGGTGATAGTTCATTTTTTAAAGAATTTTCTACAGTTAAAGTATTTCTCAGCGGTGACTTTGGACTCAAGACTTGTCTGCATAATATAATTTTTATTAAAAGAGTGAAATTTAATCTCCATTAATTTTGAAAAAAAATTTTGAAATAATTCTTACTTGATATTTGACACACCTTGTAATTTTTGAGGTGATAAACACTTGAAGATGGATATTGCTGCTCGAGGAGAAGCCATTATTTCGTTTTATAACATCAACTTATAATTTTGTATTTTGTTCAATTTTGTTACTTGAGTAAAAATTATTTACAGCATTTTTTCAAAGCGATTTTGTATTAAAGACAGATACAGTTTGATCACAGTATCATCATTTATTTTTATAGTCAATGAAGTACAAATGATTCTATCCATATTATGAATCAGAGGGTAATAAAGGTCACGAAACAAAACATGAGATTTACTTAGAAATAAATGTATTTACACAGTTCTAAAATAGCTCTTATACTCAAGATTCAATTTTTCGAAAATTATTATAATTACCAAAGAAATTTATAATCCAACAAAATTAATAATTTGAATAGATACTTAATATTTAATAGGAAAATGGGACAGAATGAATAAAAAACACATATAAAGGGCAATTAAAATATTTATTTCTTATCCGTCTAGTCTAAAGCGTAAACGATTTTGCTGAGAGGCTCATTTTCTATTTTATTACTCATAATACTGTTATGTTAACTAGATTATTTACAATATTTTTCTATATCATTTGATAACAATAAAGTTCGTCATAATCTCTCGTACAAGGAATTCATATTACAATATTTATAATAATAGTAATAATAACAGTACATTGTAAGAATACTAATTATCATAAAAGAATAGTAATCATAAACTTAGATTGTAACAATTTTTAGGTATAGTTGTGTAGTCCTTGCACTGAATGCAAGCTGCTTTACAACATTCATAGAAACATAATATAAAAACTTACAGAAACTGTAATACATATCGTCAACAAGATTTATAAGTTTCTATATGTTTTTAAAGAACTTTTTTTATTTCCAAAAACGGAACTAGAGCCATAACATTTTTACTGTCTCGTTTACTTAAAGTACACGAAGAAGCAATAAATTCACGAAATAACAGTGCACCTGCATAATCTTAAGTTTCGCTCAACCGCTTTGATTTCTATCACAATTAACTAGGAGGACTCATAACCATCTTCATTGATAATTAACTTCCTATGAGTTATTTACGTAGTATCATTTTTTACTCCTGTAACATTAGTAAGCAAAGTGGTTGTACTACACAATTTCTTGCACTCGATTTTTTTGTATTTTTTCGTTTTGTTCGTTTTGTTTCTTTAAAATATTTATCAACATTAGAATTGATTTTTATCTTTTTTAACGATCCATATATCGATTAGTAAAATACTCTAGAGAATCAAAATACAGTATATTCCCTTTCCATACCCTTTCGTTTTTACTCTCACTAATCTTCTTTTATTTTACACATATACACTTCTCTCTAGCACATTTTTGTTAGCTATCTTATTGCAATGCAACAATACATAATACAATCAATCTCTTATCACTTGGTCCATGTTCAAAACGTGTAACCCTCAGTACTTTACTTATTCATCTTATAATTAGATCATGATCATTTTATTAATAGGCGAATTTGAGTTTACTTAGTTCTTTAACTATTCATTCACTAATTAAGGAAGTATACCTTTAATTATTATTATCAATTTGCAATTTTTTTCAATATCCTTAGCGAAGAGTTCAATTTAATCAAATTACCTAAAGACAAAAAGATTTTTCTTGTACTGGTGAAAAAATTACTATATAAGAGAAAGCTAGAACTTTTAAGTACTAAAAAGTCTTGCTTTGTCTAAGTACCTCACCTATGCATATTTTTTTAAATTTTATTATTTTTTAAAGATTATCATCAAATCTAGAAAAAGCATATTTTTAAAAAGAGTAGCAAGCTTAAAAAAATATAAATTTTCCATCATGTAGAAAATTAAAAGTTCTTTTCTAAAGAATAAAAAAGTTATACTTCCTAATATATGTATATCTTTCTTAAAAGAAAATCGGTCCCTTTGTTTCTTTTTTTATCAAAGAAAATCATGATTTACAAGAGATAATCTCTAACAACCAGGATTTTCATACGGAAGTTTACAGGTCTTGAACCGACACGTACAATTATATTTTTTGTTATAACAAAGTATATTTCTTTAAATCTTTTTCTTCTACATTGTAAGAGAGATTCGAAAATTATATTTTCTTTTTATCTTCGCTGTCATATCCTACACATTTTTTATATCGACGCCTCACTTTTCATACAGTTTGAGCGCTCTGCAATGGACAGATCGTTTTGAACGCGTTCGAAGTATCCTTAAGTTTTTTTTTTGTTTATACAAGTTTAATGCTCTCGACTTAAGAGGTAGTATCGATTAAGGTACACATGTAAAGTGCAGCTAAATTATAAGCTGGGGACGGGACATTACAAAAAAGGATTTACAATTCAAGATTTTCATTCGAAATAATGAACAGAAGAAAATGAATTACTAATAAGACTTGCCCTGCAATGTGTACATATAAAATATTGACTAATGAAATTTATTGCAAAGTTTGATCGTTTTCCATATTTATATTGAATTTATGTACAAAGTTCAAAGATGAACTTTTAAAATAGGCAGTTTTCTCGAGTCAATATAAATTAAAGTGGCAGATATTGATTTTTTGAGTCAATTAATAATTTTCGAATATTTCAACAGTTTATTTTTTTACTAATATATATTTATGTAAATATCGAACAAAAGAACAAATGTGATTAAAAAAATAATAAGTACTGGTGGATTTAAAATTTAAGTCATAATTTAAGTCATAATTAAGCGGTAAAAGTCGAGACGATTCATTAGAATTAGCTTTGGCACTCTCATTTTTTTACCTCCAATCGTATCTTAGGCACTAAAACCGTCTCCAACCAACTCCAATGAGTACAGAACGCACAGCGAGGACGACCGTAGCAGAAAATTTTAGTTTCAATGCATTCCACTGTAACGTCTGAAATTTCATCTTTGTTGAGATTTGTCATACAAGTATTGGATGCTGCTAATTGCAAACGCAAAAACACTTTAAAATCGTAGTTCTATCATCGTTAATTTTTTCTATTATACGTGTAGAGTAGAAGAAATCAATATTTTAAAATTTTTCTTGTTTTTGTTTAAATTCACAGTTTTGCATTAGAGTCTATAATAGTTGAACATTTTACGTAACAACATCTATGATAAAACAACAGCATTACA
Organism: Torymus auratus; assembly: GCA_900474315.1. Classification (NCBI taxonomy): domain Eukaryota; kingdom Metazoa; phylum Arthropoda; class Insecta; order Hymenoptera; family Torymidae; genus Torymus; species Torymus auratus. The sequence continues at coordinate 14,732 of UXGD01002041.1, forward strand.
GAGAAACTTTTCTGCTAGGTTAACGGAAATGTGTGAAAAATACAGTGAAACGATTATTTACAAATCCCACCAATGGGCGTTCGCTTTTACTTCTAGTCCTTTAACAACACAAATGGAGTTGTGGAACCAGGAACGAGCACATCCAATTACAATGTAACGCACTTCATCTTGTCATTTTCAAATTTTATACAGTACAATCGCTGATCAGTTTTATTTCCAGTATGTTATAAAAATACATAGGAAACATTACATTTTTTAATCACATAAATCACGCTACATGAAAATAAGGTGCTAATAGGGGACACTTTAATATTCATAAATGTTTTTATAGTATATTTTTAAACTTTTATACAAGTTGTACATATGTACAAAAACATTTTTTAATAAAATTACGTGTATTTTAATTTTTAAATAAAAAATAAATTGTAAGCCTGTTAATAAAAACGCATACACGATTCTAATCAAAATGTAACGAAAATATGAAATAAGTATTTTTTCGATATGTTACATTGAAAGACGTGTTTAGAATTTTTATATCAATTTATTTTAAAAATATTCAAAAGCAAAGTTTGATAAGTTAACATTTTGTTATACATAAAAAAATTACACGCTTTTTATAAATTCTTCTGTAAACTGTTCCTTATCATTAGAATGATTTTAAAAAAATAATTTTTTTTATATACAAGCCATTTACGAATTTAAAAATATTTTTAATCTTTTATACTTATTCTACTTTAAATTATATTCTATTTACTAATACTTTGATGATTATATATTTTCTTTTGTCTTAATAGCATTTTAAGTTTTATTTTTGCAAATATAAATCATAATAGTAAAAAATTTGAATTAACAGTTAAGAAAATACTAACAACAAAGTTATGTAAAAAAAAAGAGAAATGTAATATCGTACCAATCTTTTACATGAGTAAAATCGTTAAAATAATTATTAGCTCCACAGTGAAGTGTACAAACTACCCTAGAATCAATTGAATGTACACGTACCTGGTGCATTGTTTTCTGACATATTAAGAAAGATAAATAACCAGAGCTTGGATAAAGATATATTAGAGGTAGATTTACATAGTAAAATAAAATCAGAAAGGTAAAAGACCCGTGGATAAAAGAAAAGAAAGAATGAGTACACAATGAAAACTCTGCAAAAAAATAAATACAATACCGTATGAAATTTTACGTAAAATGCATTATTTTTCGCATAGAATTTCCACAATGTATGAATAATGAGATAAAATATTTTTACTTCATTTTCGCCATATTTTTTTTTCTCAAAATTGTAAAAAATCTTCTGAGAAAGATTATTAGTAAGATGTTAATGAACATGTTACCAAATATAAGACAACTATATCATACTCAGACTGATAAAAATAGAGATTTCATTGCATATTTTAATTATTACATTTTTAAAATAAATAACATACTTAATCATTTATGTGTTAAATATCAACACATGCTATTTTTTGTGCAGTTTTACGTATAGTACTAAAGTTATAAATTTTACAATGAAGTGATTTTAGTAATAAGTTTCTCAAATTGTAACGATAAATTTAAAATGGTAATCCTCAAGGACGTTTGTAATAAGTAAAGTACTAAATAAATATTAATTGTATTATTTAAATAAAAATAATGTTTTTGAGATTCAAAAATAGTAAATTACATTCAATACAAAGTGCCTTATGATAAATGATACTTGCTGCGTAATTCTTACATTAGGTACCTCTTTTTGCAATGTGATGACAAAAATAGAAACGGAAAATTTTCGTGCATCTGGTAAAATCAAATTGTAATACTTTTATATTGATCTAAGGATAATAATAAAATTTATCCGAGTTCTACTTTTTAGTTCTTTTTCGTTACTTCTATTTCATTAACGAAATATGGCTTAAACGAAGCAAAAGTATCAAATTGAATACCCGACTGAGCAGGAACGTTTGCCGAAAGCAGGCTCGTTCCAAAAAAAGAGTCGGGTAGAAGAAAATAGAGAGACAGACATAGAGGAAGAGAGTCGTAGGAATCCGAATAAGGCACTGGCTCTAACCAGGTAGCGGCGCCTCCTCGTAAAAGTCGGGCTCGTCCTCCTCGTTGTCCGGGTTCTTGCTGTCAAGCGCTCGCAGCTCAGCCGGACTGAAAAAGTGGGTCATCTGCGCCCTGAGCGGTATCATCAGTATCAGGAAGAAGGGCAACGCGAGCGCGGCCTTGGTGCTCTTCACAATCCATAGCACAGCCAGACATATGATTTGTACGAGGGTGAATACGTGCATCTTGTAGGTTTGTACGCGTCGCACATAATTGGCCGTGCCGTGATGCTTCACCGGCATAAAGAAGAGCTTGACGCGGTCGAAGAGCTGCACGCCGTTCGTCGACGAGATGCCCATGTATAGGAAAACACCGAGCAGCACGGACATTGGCACACGACGCAGCAACGGCGCCATTAGTACACTCACGCCGACGAGGATGGCAACGAGGAGGGAGGAGACGCGCTGCTCTTTTACCTCTACGATATGGGGTTTGTCACCGGGCGCATGGGTGCGCGACATCACCGTCACCGCGTTGACGTGGGTCAGTGAGCGCACCGAGGCAGCACAGCACCAGGGCGCGCCCATCAGTCCGCAGCCGAAGTTCATCAGGCAGACGACCACTATGTCCATGTGATAGCCGTTGCCCTTGCGCAGCTTGCGCTCCTTTTTGTCGATTATCAGTCTGAGAATCAAAATATTGTAAAATTAATATTGCAAACATTGAGAAACATTTAAAATTAAAAATATTTATTTTACTTTTAAAACGTTGTTCTTTTTTTCATAGTAAATTTTTTTACTTGTTTCGAAAGTTTATTATAACAAAAAAAGTAACGAGATAATCGATATTGTCAGCGTAACCTACTAACATAAATTAACGTCTAATACTAAAAATACAAAAACTTTACACGAGATCGAGCTTTCACAGCGGCAATTCAAGCAGATTTTTATACTTAAAAGTTTATTTGTTACTAAAATAGAAGCTCCCGTCAATATACTTAACAAGCTATAAAAAGTGAAATACGGCTATACAAAGCCGGGTAGGAAGGTCTATTTTTTTAAAGTATAATCATTGATTAATAATTCATGAATAAAAATATCGTTTAGTAGAAGCTTAAACAGCCATGATCCTTTTGGTTATTAATAACATTAAATATTTTACACTTACTCAGAAATCTGCGTCTCCATGAAAACGAGGATATAAACGAGTAACGCGGGCACGCAACAAGCCATCGCCATCCAAAGCGGCACGCCGCCCTTCGTCGGACTGACGAGCCAGCTGCGTCCGGGCACTGTGGGCGTCAGGCCCTCCGGCACCAGGAGCTTCTCCGTCTTCACACCCGCCAGATAATCGATTAGCACGAAGGTGATGATGCTGATGGGCACGCCGAAGTCGCCAAACGCTCGTCGCGCGCTCCTGCCCAGATAGTGACTATTGCGAAAGATGCGAAGGTAGTAGGCGCCGAGGAAAGTGCCCAGGCAGAGCATCGTGCACATGAGCGCGGTGTTGGGCTGATTGACAAGAATGCCAGCCTTGTTGTGACTGGGTATCATGAAAGACGACTGCTGCTGGTCTTGGTAGAGGGCAAAGTCCGTCGTGCGGTTACTTGTTGCGAGGTCTACGCCTGTGGCAGCCGCGATAGCGAGCTCGGAGAGACGTGCGAGTTCCGAGGCGTTAGCGCCCGGTGGTAAGTACTGTTCCTGGTAGAGCGCTGCCGTGGATGGCTGCGACGTCTCGTTCGTCTCCGAGCCGAAGCAGTACTCCGGTAACAGGGGGTTTATCTTGAAGTAGTTGACGAGCTTGATGAACGTCTCGACGATGTAGAGGATGGAGATCAGACCGGTGAAGATCTCTTCGGTGAAACGAGTGAAGAGTCGCACCTGTACAATGGAAGCGTTTAAAATTCCAAATGGTGCACGCATTAAAAAAAAAATAATAATAACTTTTGTGTTTCAAATGAACATATTCAAATGAATGCAATATTAATTTTTAAGATCGTTAAAAAGAGATATAGCAGTTCTACATACACTCGTATTCATTTAGAAAAGGGAATTTCATGATCCCTTGGATACGTGAGTAATATTATAGAGCATGTTATATTGAACTAAAGCAAACTAAACCTTATAATCCGAGGTAGCCATTGAATTAAGTATCCAAATATATATAATATAGTTGTACAAAATTAGATAAATAATTTGTATTTGTTTTGAGGCGCATCCTAAATTGAATAGATTTCTATTAGCGATTAGAAGATTACAAGTATGATTAAAAAAATTAAACATAACTAAAAATGTATTATTTTAAAATTTGCAATAAGTATAATTACAAACTTCTAAGGTAATTCTTTTCTACGTAAATTTGTAAAACCGAATCAATTGAGAAACTTACCAGCACAGATCCCTCGACGCACGCGATGGTCAAGGCAATAATCCCCATCCAGGCACCGACGTACACCCTCATTGTGAGGAACTCCAAATCGTTGGCCTGGCAAAAATTGTACAAGCTCTCGTCGAACAGCAACAGCGGACCCGTCGTGCCGATGATGACGAGAGGCTGCGTGGCGAAGAGGGCCATGATGACGCCGGTGCAGGAGCAGGAGACGAGGGTCTCGGAGATACCAATAACATTGTGAGTTTTGTCGCTCATGAGGCCGCCGAAGGTGATGGCCGTGCAGAGAGCTGCGAAGTACATGAAGATCGCGGCGGCCAAACAGGACGAGCTGAAGCCGTCCGTGAAGTCGGACAGGTAGTGGGGATAGCGACGCTTCATGTCGTTGATGAGGCCGCCGAAGGGTCGGCGTGTGCGACGCAGCGGGTCGTCGTCGTCAGGCGGCTTCTTCTCGTCCTCTCCAGCTAGCAGTGCTGCACGATTTGCATGATTAGAGGATACGATGGTGAGATTGCGGGGCGGAAGGTTGGGGAGTGGCTTAATGATTTTAGGGCAGGAGGATGTGGAACGCGATTAGAGAGATAATTTAAGGCAAACTGGAAGGAGTGGCAGTTTTGTAATGGTTTTTCGAATGAATATTTAAAAGCTGCTTCATGTTGCAATTTTTCGAGAATATATATGGGTTATTTAAATTGCATATCAGTACAATTTGCATATCAAACAGAATATATAGTTATATAATAATTGTTTCTCCCGTCATCGTAAAATACGATAACAGCAATTAATTATTTAGAGAATTAAAATCGATCACAAAATAAATTGTATTTTTATTTGGTAAAAGTATTTGCTTTTAAAACGCACATAAAATAAGAGAGATGTATAAAATATAGCTTGTATTCTAATATTCATATCATAAAGGCATTTAATAATTGTTCATCTTTAAAAACGAGTTTAATCGATGGTTTAATTTTCTAAATAATGTACTTCTAGAACGTTGTCGTAAATTCAATAATAACATTCAGCCCTTCAAACAATTTCAGGAATAGATCGAAAAAGTTATAGTCAATGTTCAATACCGAAAGCTCGTTACAAAGCTGACATCGCGGAATAAACGACACCAACAGCCAGCCACGCGCACTCAATCTCCTCGGAGCAAATCGATCGTCGCGCGGACTGGAAAGGAAACGAAGCGAGGGAACCTATATACATACACGTTATATATGTTATCAATGTATGTACCTTTCTTCGCTGCGACGGCATCGCTCTGCACCTGCTGCTGCTTCTTCTTCTTCTCCTTCTCCTCGATGGCCTTGGCCTTGCGCTTCCTGATGGCAGCGCTCTTAGCCTTGAGCTCACCGAAGGGCAGAAGGGCCTGCCGCTCCCAGTCGCCGGGCGGCAGGACAATGGAGTCGTCGAGGAACTCGTTGATTGCCGAGAGCAACTCGCGACGCTCGTTCGCCTTGTAGGCGACTTTGTGGAACGATGAGTTCGACATTAGGGTGGAGATCGAGCGACCGATCTCGTGGTAGTCCAGGTCAGAGTTGCGCGGCCCCAGGAGGGTGAACATGAAGCGTACCGGTATTGTCACTTCGGTGATCGCCGGTATTAGGATACCTGGTAACGAGAATGTGAAAGTAAGTTTTTGGAATTTTTTTAAAATTTGGATTAGTTTTTTTTTAGTCAAGGAGTTATCCCGAATTTTTAATATTTGTAGAGAAGGCTTTATAAGACTCGATTAAATTTTCACGCACGCGTCATATATTTTGCAACCAGGTTCATACTCAATCGAAAAATTTAAAAGAATCTGACAATAAATTTTTATGTTCACCTTCAGCCAGTCGTACAAAGGCTATCGTAGGCTGATCGAGGAAGTCGACGGCGCCGACGAGTACGACGGTTGCCTCGGCGCCGCTCGGTATCCTCTTTAGGATATATTCGTTTTGATTCTTCTTCATGTCCTCGCTGCTACTGGTAAATGTTAGCTCTTCTTTCATGTCCACTGCCGTGTGATTGTTGTCCAGGTTCTGATTCGAGGCGACGATCTTGGGTTTAGAGTCGTTAAGATTCTATAGATAAAAAAAATGTGTTTCTCGTGTTATTTTTATACCCTTTGCTTCGATCCTTGCTCACTCAATGGTAAAGTTTGATATAAAAACGATATGTGTAAAAGGAGATTTTGACAACAAAATATTAAATGTGCTTTTATCTGAAAATGTAATGAGGCTATACTTGATTCTTTCGATGAAGCTAAAAACTAAAATACGTGTGTTCTAGTCTAGTCATGTAATGATTTCCTATGTGGTTCGATTCCCAAGCATATTCTGATTATGTTAGGTAGTGTAGTGATAATTTAAAAATTACCCATTTTTTTTTTTTTAATTTAACATTTATCTTTAATTCCATTAAAAATAAACTGATGATTTTATAAAACATTAAAATATTATTATTAACAAACACCCAATATAAAATTAACAACATCGCTTTTACCTTATTTAAATATTATTTTTAATCGTAATCACTTGGATACAAAAAATTCAAGGAAAAAGGACGACAAGAGTCAAATGTAAACAAATTAGACACGCGTTTCAACGATGCATGCTCGACAAAAACCATGTTAGTTTTTGTTTTCTCATTAAACCAAAATTATAGACAATGAAACCAAAAATACAAGTCCAACCGTATTGTTAGTAAACAAATTAGAAAAACGAGAAATAGAACAGTTCGTTGTGAACAATGTCAAACAGTAGAACGACTTTTTGAGTGCGCCTCGAGTAAAAAATCTATATTTTTACCGACTATGTATTAATAAGTGCGACACATCAATGATGGAAACGACTCGTTCCTACTGCAAAATTCAATAAAAAATGAAGTCAAAGTAATGGACGGTAGATCAACGATGAACTGACGAATGATGAAGATCGAATATGGCATGGTTTCTGAGTAAAAAAAAGAACAAGAGGTTCGTCAAGCCTAGTGAAAAGTAAACCACATTCAATACATGCGCGATATCTGTTGGAGTGCTAACATGGACACGAGCTTTTGGCGATAATGAAAATGCGGTGTAATTGGCGAAGGAAAAACTTGGTCTCGTCTCAGCGCTAGTTTTCATCAGATGATAAAAATCAAAATAGTACAAACGAATGGAAAATAATACATAAGAATAAACAATTCCATGTCATTTTTGTAATAGAATGTATAATTGTATAATGTACGTTTGAGGGAATACAATAAAATGATACAAGCTACAAATAGGTGCTGTGAATTTTTTTGTGGATTTACAGATTTTTTTATAAGAATAAAACAATTTTTTACTCGCGCGAATTTAAATTTTTACAATTTAACAATCTTTACATTTAACAAAAACTTTAATATTATAGAATTTTAACTGATCTTAATAACATCATCTCTTTAATCTATATATTCAATAAAGATTGATAGTGCTAAAAGTTAACCTTCGAATAGAGATTTATAAAAAAGATTTTAATTGAATTTAAATAAGGGGACGCATTGTTATAATTTAAAATTCCATCAGAATCGATAATGAATTCAATTTTCTAATCTTAAGATACAATAATATTTTTAATTACTTTGGCAATTAAAAAGTTAATTGGTAAACGAAATTGCTTGTAATTATTTGATTATATAAGCGGGAAATTGTATTTATAGTTTAAACTTTATTCTATTTTATTAGAATATAAACAAGAAATTATTTGGAAACTTTCATTTGATAGAAACTATTCTAGTTAGTAAGAGTTTATGGCTTTCAACGCCAGACGTGTGTTAGCTAGTTGAATACAGGAAACAATTTAGTTCAAATGATAACTTTTAATACAAGTCCAAATTTACAATCTGCAGCAATTGTGATCCGCAAATGTACCTTTTGGGGTACATATTTAGTTCACCCTTATTCAATAAGTGTCAAATTAGCATTTTGATTTAGTATTTTACGTCTTTCTTTCATAAAGTTTCAGTTAGTTATCCTTGATGTTTATTATATAATGAATGACTTATTATGACGTTATAATAATAATTAATTCCATGGTATTCTCCAATTAGGACTTATAACTTCCTTTGTTTAAATGCATATAAGTGAAAAGTAATCCTTCAACACTTATCAGATATTTTTTTCATCAGATAAATAGTAGAATAGTTTATTTAATAAAATATGAAAAAGTATAAAGTTTTATTATAAAAAAAAACTAGTAATAAGGTTGATATTATATTATAAAAAAAGAATTTAATAATTAAGATCAAGTAAAACTTTTACAATAAGCTTCTGCTTTCTACTACATATTCCTCATTCCGTAATTCGTAAGATAATTTACATACTTGAAATGATTCTAAAAAAGACTTTTTAAGGTTTCTAATTCGCGCTGTTTAAATACAAATAATAAGTCATCATATTTATACCACCACCTCAAGTTGCATATAAAAGTGCTTTATTATATTACAGACAATTCCAATAATTTTTTACGAACTGATTAAACCATGTTTAAAGCTGTAAATCCACATACCGATAGTCACTTTAACATCAATGAAGATCTTGTTTTTATGTGGCTCGTGAGTCTTCAGAGTTAAAAAAGGTGAGACAAAAAACTAGCGGTATATGCATAATAATAATTCAAAGTTGTTTGCAAAAATTCGTGAAGGGGTCAGGGTAGTTGAGAGTATAACGAAAAGGAAGAGGTTTGGCAACGTTTAATTACATTGTTCTCTGCACCGTCCCGCGGAGCGTCTTCCTCGTCAAACCAGATAGACTGTGGAAACAAGATAGGAGAGCACTGTCAGTCAGTCAATCGAATTCGTTAAAACGCAGACAAAAATAATTCACTATACGCTACATTTATCTTATTTTTCTCTCTCAGTATTGAGCGGGGTTCCCTTTTATCTCAGCTACTTTTGCGCATCAACGTTGCTTCCCATAAAGAGATTGGCTTAAGTTCTGATAAGTAATTTTTCAAACATTATATAATGTAATAACTCTTGAAATGAAACAATGCAGCTTCATTATTAAATTTGCTAAGTCATTGATTTGCAGGAAACTTAAAATTATTTAAAAAAATATTAAATTATGTTTACACTAAATATTCATGATCAAGATATTTCGTCAGTGTCATTTATCGTTATCAGCCATTTTATTATACAAATTTAGAGAAGAAACTCTAGCGTATGTAGCAGTTAATTACGAGATTCTACTTAGATCGTTTCGTGGAATTTTTCATTATTGTAATTTAATTTTCAACTTCAACTAACGATTTCAATTATCCAATTTGTCGTATAATTAAATTTCCATAAACTGCAACAACAACTTTAGTATGTACAGCATTTCCATGAAACTTCTCTTCGAAAATAAAGTTACAGATTCAAATGAATTGTCTTCATTAAATATATATGTATACAAATTCTATTAACAGGCTATTTTTAATAAATACAGCACATGAAAAAAAAACTAAAAATTTTTAATAAACTTTTTCCTAATTCTTAAACACTTTATAAACGAAAATCAATTCTCGACGGATATCTTATCTTTTTAGTTGATAGCGGATCCTACACCGTTCTCATCTTTCCTCTCAATCAGCTTATCAATTCTACCCAATTTCCTCGCGACGTAATCTTATTACCCTTTCTAAAAAAAAAGAAGCAAGAAAAACACAAGCAAGCCGTCAATCTCACCTGAAGGCTAGTATAACTGGAATAATTCCTCTTGGCGCCGAAGCGGAAGCCCCGGTCATGGTCGTTAACGTGCCGGTGCCGGAGCAACAGCGCCCGCATGACTACGGGCCGGTCCTCCGGTAGGATGAGCTCCTCGATCACCATCTGCTCGACGACGCGGTAAGCGAGACCAGGTAGGTCCTTTTCCTCGAGGTCAAGCAGGACGACACCGGTCTCGAGACAGCGTCGCAGATTCAGCAGCGAGTGAAAGCTCAGTGAGGCCACGTGCGGTCGGCCCCACCTGTGTCGACACAAGTGTATAGAGTGTTAAGTTGAGAGCGAAGAGGAATATAGGTGGAAAAAGGGAGGGGAACTTCGTTGAGGAGCAAGAAGTTCGGTGAGAAGTTAAAAGGAAAGTATACTGGAAGTCTGAATTTTCATGAAAGCTTTGGGCGAGCTTTCGCACGAACGAATAAAAATACTTTTTTAATTGAGTTTTAATTGGCTGTAGTTTTTTAAGGTAAGCTTTAATAATAAGAAGCGGCACAACACTTTGAAAATTTTGTTATCATAAAAAATGCGGAAATAAAAATAATTTTTTACAATTGATAACCGTATCTTGCAGTATAAACTCGTACTTATTAATGTGTTAATTTAATTTGCCAAACAATTTTATTTATATTTAGTATAAAAGTTAACATGCATTTTAATCTTTATCTCCACGCAGAAAACTGATGAAGTTACTGCTTATGACAGTTTATAACTATTTTGGGGTCATTGAGAAGCTCAAGTAGTTGTGAATAGCGCAAACGTATCACAGCGAAAACGAAATACGTAATTGCAAGAAAACAAAACAAAATTATGTCAGCTATAATTTAAGCAAGAATTCTTTTTACTAAAGATAAACTGCATTGGCTAAATAAGTATATAAGAGAAAAACATCACGGTAGGAGGTCTTACTCAGTATATCCTAATTATAGATAAAAGGTTCTATTTTGAACATAAGTTGAAATAGATACGTTTCCTTGATTTATGAAGGTGATATTTGTAGTAATATGTCGTGTTGTTTGTTTTTAGTTGTCAACACCTTGACACGTGGCACTTCTTTAAATCTTAGATAATGATAAATCTTTTGCTATAAGTAGTTTTTATTTTGAATTGATAAAAATTAGAAATTACAAGATACTTTGTCAAATAAAAATGATTAATTTATAAACAAATATACTAAAATTATTTTATTTGTATAATCAATTGAGCTCATCACATCAATAAGAAAGAAACACTTCTATTCATTTATTAACAGTAACGATTATTAATCTGTAAACAGCTTAAAACAGTAAATAAAGTAGAGGTAGTGTAAGATGTATGCTTCATACACAAATACCGTATACCATCATTGCATACACGTCATTCAAAATTCAAGCATATTTACATAAAATACTAACATAAAAAATGTACTGTTCTCTAACCATCAGCTAGAATATAGATGCTATAAATATAGTCAAGCCGAAGGGGAGGTTCCGGTAAAAGTGCATTTCTTTAGTTATTCATGAATCGATCAATATGCCTAGATATGACAACAGTTATACTATTAAAAATATAACTCTTGCCGATAGCTATTATTATTGAGAAAGGAAGAAGAGTTTATATTTAACCGCGGAAAGACACAGAGTCTGTAAACTTCACTTTTAGATTAAAATCAATTTTGAACTTGTGAAAAAGACGACCATATTTTTAGACTATCTATAAAATTTTAAGATAAATGTTATATTTAAGACATTAAACTTTAATATATTGTTATTCTATACAGAAAAAAAAACCTCACGCATATAATAAATAATTTATTTTTTATTATATTTTTAGATTCTCTTATTTATAATTTATAGTAAAGATTTAATCTAATATACCGAATTAAAGTAGAATTAGATCTCCATAATATTAAACTCTCTTCGTTCGAAGATGGTAAATAAAATACAATCTCTATTCTTGGAACTCCCTACTTGCATATTCTATGACTATTTATTTGTTTCATTGAATAAAGGCACTCTAAGGAAAGTAACCACGATTAACATGCCATTAGGTACATTTGGTTGACTGAAATATTGAAAGCTACTATTGTCCGTATAGTTCATTCTTACTTCACAATCGTAACGGTTTTAATATACGTAAAAGTCTGACGGTACCCCTTTAATCAAACAGTTGAAGAAAAAAAAACCACGAACCTGTCAGAGCCTTCCTCAACATCCTCCTCGTATTTGATCCAGCGCGCCGTTTCGCGCCACTCGCGGTCCTCGCCGATGCCATGAAGCTCGTCGAGCTGCACGAAGACCTCGTGGGGGGAGTGATCGTACATCTTTTTCAAGGTCTCGTGCGGTATGCCGCCCTCCTTGCGCCTGCCAATCTGTATCGTCGGATAGGCGGACTTGTGGCGGCGCATACCGCGCGGATCGTCGCTGCGATGGGACTCGAGGTCGTCGATGTCGAGCTCCTGGAGGGTCTTCGCCTCGTCGGGCTGGACGCTGACGCGGCGGCCGGCTGCCGGGCCCAATATCTCGCCCGGCAGGCCCGCGCCCGAGCGCTTGCGCCATAGCGGGTCCTCCTGCAGCGAGTACTTGCGCGACTTGTGATGATGATGGTGATGGTGCCGTCTGAAAGTCGGAGGATTGGTTAAATTAATGCTAAATGAGTTAGGTGCTTTTGAAATTGCGTTGTGTAAATATAAAGCATTCAACGTTTGTTTAAATTTGCAGAAGGTCAACTATACTTTGTTAATATAGCCATTGCAATAAAAGGAGATACCCTTTTTTACGTTTTAAAACGCTATATATAAATAGTGTCATGTGTAATTAAAATATTGATTCTATAATAAAAAATAGCTTGTACAATAATCTATTTCAAAATAAAAATTACCGCAGCATCCGCCGCTAATTAGCACCAATAGAGGAGCAGAAATAGAGCAACGTTAAAGAATAAAAAAACTAGGGGTTATTAATAGCTTTCCCGGTTAAAGTTTTTTTTTCAATAATTCAATTAATAAAATAGAACAAATAATCTATTTATGTCCTCAAAATAATAGATTTTGAATTGGTTGACAAATTATACAAATTATTATGTTATTAATAGTTTTATCTATATATAAAGCTTGTTCGTAGCAACCTGTACCTAATGAAATCAAAAGTACATATCGCCAGCCAATAATGAACATCCTTTAAAAAAGAGAATCTCTATTTCTGTAGGACGAAATAGCTTTATTGAGTAAAAATTAAAAATGGATGTACCAGCCGAGTCCACTTATAGGAGAGTGCGTAGCCTCCAAGTTATCTAATGGACTAAAACTTTAGAGAAGGGCTCTTTGGCACAAAAAAGAGATCAAAACCTCGGCGTTTATTCCAGTGGGTCCTATCTCCTCATATATTGAAGAACATTTTAGAACATATCTGTGGCTCCCAGGAATAACGACTTATCTCCACTTTTCATTATTTCGAGTAAATCGAGTTTTTAGTTTCACAGTTTCGCATCGGTGTTATAAATTAAGACAAATGAGATTAAATGCAACACTGCGGCTATGCATAGTAATCCAAATAACATATTACGTGGTTATTCCGGGAATAAACAATAATTTCAAGGGAGTTAGGCGTGTTTTCCGGTCTCAATGGCAATTACATTGTTTTTTCGGTAACTATACACGATAAATATGAACTATCGCTCACCGGAACTAGTAGGGGTAAATGTATGTACTCTTTTTAATACACATTTATAAGAATAAGGAATGTCTGTTTCTCTTATACCGGGAAAATCTGGAAAAAAGTGGAGTTACGTGGTTTTTCCGGGAATTATTCTTTTAGAAAAGTGAAGTTCCGTGGGTTTTCCGAAAATTATTCTAAAAAGAAAGTGGAGTTACGTGGTTTTTCCGGGAATCACTGAACATAGGTGATTATTCTGGGAAAATGTTGAAAAAAATGTAGTCCTAGTGTTTTTCCATTTATTGATTCAAGAAAGCGAGTGTACTTTCGGAATTTCTGTCACGATAGTGTGATAGAGGACTGTTCGAAGATAGAAGAAATAAGGCATAAAATCGATTTTGAAAAACTTGCCGCTTAAGTCGTTTTTCCGGGAAGCCACAGGATTATATTCT
>UXGD01002042.1:0-28936 GCA_900474315.1 Torymus auratus
TATATATATATATATATATATATATATATATATACGTATCCCGTTTATATGCATTCATATGGCCACGACTGCCGCAGCACATCACTGCGGAAGCGCAATGAGTGACGCAAATATTTGCGCTCGCGGCAATGACACGATCATCGGGCTTGCCTCGAACAAACAGCGTATCCGCGCGTGCGCACGTCGTTACGGGCAAATTTGCACGTGGAGTCAAGCAATCAAGCGAGATCAATTAATAAAGGCGTATTAGTACTGGCCAGTCGACGTCTTTTTTCGATTTGTACTCTGATGCTTTGTTGTATATAACTGTGAACGAACTTACATGGGTAGTAACGATTATTTTCTCTTTCTGTTGCAGATCTTCACACGGTACGGAAAGGTTCTCAAAATCGTCACCTTCACGAAGAATAGTAAGTATCATGTTATTAATATTATTAATAATAAAATAACATATTGATGAAAGAAATTATAGTTTGAATGCTCTTCGAAATCAATATTTTAAAACCTTTTTTAGTATTCGATTTCCGTTAGTAGTTTGAACTCTTAGCTTTTCATCATCATAACTTTAAATTGAATTTTTTTTTTCAATTACGGATTCCGGTAATTTCATAAATTTTTTCAAATATATACTTATTAAATGAAATAAAATAAAATACAGCTTTCAAACGTTCGACAAATTAAATTTTTATAATAAATGAACTTTATCAGTAATTTACAGAACCGACAGAGGTTACTTTTTATAAAAAAATGTATCTTCAATCTCTCGCAGTTAATGCTCAATCGACGGTAAATGCGGGTTTGAATATTAAAAGACACTTTTTACGACAATAAATTTTTTATTCGCCTAAAGTGCGATTACAATCGTAACAGAATTACCCTTATTCAAAATAAAAATTTCCAGAATTAGTCCTGGCGTTTAAACATTCATTCATTTTTCGTGATAATCCATCTCGCTCGCCATTTTTCCGTACAAGACTCACAATTTTCCGTTCATCAAGCGGCCTTTTTCAACGCGCCATCAAACTTTCATCACAAAGGGCGCGTGATTAATTAATTAACGCTCATGCGCGTAAAACATGGCGAAATTGTTCGCCGGCCGACTGGGCCCCGAATGCTACATCAAACGGAGCGCTTTTTTTGCCCCAAGTTCGCGTTCCTGTCCCTCCCGTGTTTGTGTATATACGTCGCAGAGCGGAGGATCAAGTGGGCGACCGCTCGCTCGTGCTCTCGCTTATTTAATTAACCTGTCCGTTTGGCTTTTCGCTTCTAATTAAGCCGGACTCTCTCGCGGTTACTTTCGCGCTCGCTCTCTCTCCCTCTCTCTCCTTTTTCGCGTCATCCCGCGAGGGGCAAGCGCGCGCGCGGCTTGGGGGAAAAAATTAACTATGAAATTACTTGTCGAGTGTAAAGCTCGCCTCGCTGACCCTTTCAGACGAAGCGACGTCAAAGGGCCGACACGACTACGACGCCGACGACGAATTTTTTATCGTCGAAAATTGCGTTATTCGAAACGAAGTTACGCGAACGGCAAATTATCATAAAAATTCCGAGGACCGCGCGCGCGGCGCGAGAGGGAGAAAGAGAGGAGGATTGAGCGTAATGCGCTTTCGGCTCCGGCCAGAGTTTTTTTGTTAATTAGGAAAAGCTAATTGCTCTCGAAAATTCGAAACTCTCACAATGGGCGAAATTAAATGATCGTTACGTGAGAGTGAAGAGCTTCAAACGTCTGTACGCGCGGATATGCCGTGGCCGGACATTTGATTAAAGGATTTTTCAATTTTCTTTTTCCAGGCTCGTTCCAGGCTCTCATCCAGTACGCCGACATGCTCGCCGCGCAGACCGCCAAATTCGTAAGTACATTTCCTCACATTCGACGAAATTCGAGCGACCAATAATTACAAAGCATTCGATAACTCGCATAAGTTCCCTGGTAGAAAATTAACGATATTTCATATTATAACGTGTTGAACAATTCATCTAAAAGTTTTACTGTTACTTAAAATACACCCATTTAGTGCGTAATTATAAAATAACAAGTAATGTATGTTTTTAGTCATAAAGTTAATTAAAAAATAGCTAACTTATGGTTAACATTATTACTAGGGTTGGAGAACGTCGTAAATAATGAAAACAGTTGGAAAAATAATCAAGGGTCGTTTAAAAAATTCACAACGCCTAATGGCATGTTTCAGCCTTTTAATAAAATAAAATACATATATGCGCACTGCGCATTCGAATGATTAACATACCGTATATATTATGAAAGTACGAGTTTTTTTAGTAGCATTGGATTTTTATGAATACGTAAAATTATTCTGATAATTTTTACATCTCAAAAAATACTTTAACCACTCCACCTACTTACAATTCTTTTGAAGTATCACGTAATTTAATAACTTCAGTTATACTCATCCTCACAAAAGCAAGACAAAAAAAAAAAAATATCGTTATACTAAAATCTCTTCTCATCTAAGGCGAAATTTAGCTACGCTATTAAGAAAACCGCGCTTGACGAAACCCCTGCGCCTGCATCTCTCTTCTCTATCCACAAAAGTTTCCCACGACGCTACACCGCGACACACAGAAAAGCTAATGCGGTCGCGAAACGAAAAGCTCGCGGAGAAAGAATTTAGCCACGCTCGCATATATATAAGACGAGAACACGCCGCTAAACGCCTTTGTGTCTTTCTCTACGCTTTGCGTCTCTAGCAGCCACGCGCTTAACGAATTTACCTCGCGCAAAACGTACCGATTTCTTCCTTGCGTTCACAAAGCGCGTTCTCCTTGGCTAACGAAGTTATATTCGTCGTGGCCCGGGGCGGTAGCTCTTGCTGCTGCTACTCCTCAAATCTGCGCGTGCCACGCGAGCGTTTCCGTTTGGCGCTGCTCGCCTCGCCTTTTTAACGGGCCTTTTGTTTTGCGCGCCGCGTGTTTCCTTTCGCGCTGTCTGTGCAGATGCTTTTGTACCCGGGCTTCTTAGCTGCGAGCGTCGTCGCTTCCTTGACGCGCGCCTCTGCGAGGGTAGAGGGGTATTTGAAATTCGCGGGTAATGAGGTTCCTCAGATATACGTGCCTCGGCGCATGTGCCGCGCCGCTTTGTTGCGCGGTATTAATTAATGGCTTCAAAGAGCGGTTTTTATAATTGAATTAATTTTCCGCTCAGACGCGCCCCGGGAATTGCGCCCCGATCGACTCCTCGTTACGTTCGTTAGCGCTCTGCGTGCTTGTTGTTTCGTGCATTAGGAAGATATTGTTTTTACAGACACAGAGCTACAAACGGAATGCACTTTAATTTACGCTATATTATACCGTTTGAAAGGTTTTATTTGGTTTTTTTGTGATGGTCTTATTATTTTCCTATGCAGTATTTTTATAGCTTCTAAGTAGCTTTATTGCCTCGCTTTCATAAGCTTGCAAATTGCTGTTATAAAAATCATCATAATTATTAATAATGAGGAGAATAAAAATTTATAAAATTTATCGTAATAATAACGTAATGTTTTCCTTTTGGAGATCAAAGAATAGAAATATATCAATGGACAGCAATTCATATTTCTATTTTTAATACAACGCAATCAGAGTTATAGTTGCTCAATTCGATCAAATAGTACATATACATCTCATTACCGTGAATTAGCGTTTCCTCAAAACTCGTAGAATAACATTCATCACCGACACGAAGTGGCATACTAAACTAATCGACTAATCATAGGCAACAGACGCTCGCTCGCATCGAATTCCTCCGCGCGGAGGCCCACATGTATCCGGGCATAATCGCGCGCGTAGCTTTGTTTATCCATCCGCCGTCTCTTTCCGATATATATACACACACACGCTCGCGCATCGACTCGCACAACAATCTGATTACTCGTTCCTCGTCGCTCCCGACCGTGACGACTCTGCAAGCGCGCGAAAGCCGGCTGATCCCGCAGCTGCGCGTATCGGAGCCGCTTATAATTAGGTGCACGCTGCGCGTTTCCGCCCGGCGCCCGGATGTGTTATTGTTTCTTCGATCGTATAATATGCGCGTAGCTGCGGCGCGGCCTTTGAGAGCAGCAGCTTCAATGTTATGATAAATACTTGGCGCGCATTGTCGATGGGGGGCGGTTAATTTGATTTAAATAAATTTGCAGTTAATGCGCGCGCCGCGATAACGTATGCGCGTGGGTGCTTCACTTTTGCAGCAGGAGTATGTATACGTACCTGTTTTGTCGTATTGGTATAATTGTGTGATAAATTAGTCAGCTTCGCATTATAGAGCGGCTCGAAAACGCTGCACTGTTCTCGGCTGATTATGTTGTGATTAGGACGAGTGTTCGGCTGGTAATGCGATGAAGTGTCGGTCAGTTTGTGGCGAATTTTGATGATAATTGGTCCTTATAATCTACGGCATTTAATTAAAAATAAATTTTGTCTTAAATTCATCATTTTCCATAAAGTATTTCAGCTCATTTTATAATCCTATAAAAAATTGACTAAACATCTATAAGCATCCTTCCAACTTTGAATAACTCACGTAAAGAGCCTGATGAAATAGCAGAATCGCTCGTTCAAAACACGTCGAGGAGACCAACTCGACATTCCGCGCGCAACGATATGCGAAATATATCCGATTTTCCATGAGAATTCCGCTAACCTGGCGAAAAAAGACAATGTGGAACGCATGCGCGAGATGTGTTGAAGGGGTTCATAATTCGAGCAAAGGCAGCGAACTGACCTGTCCTCGACCGAGGCTTTTAGCAGTATTTTTTGGGAATCTCGTGGCAAAAGCGATAAGTTGTATGTTTATTTTCGAATTATAATATTAACTAAAAACATAGCTAACTCATAATTTCTTCATCTTTCAAAGTTACAAAAAACTAATAAACATCAGCATCTGTTAAATCTCATGAAAGCGCAAGTATCCAAGTACAAGTGAATTATCAAACGAACCTAAAGTGCGTTCTTTTCCAATCACATGACCAGTGCGAGTAGCTGTATAGTAGGGGTCGAAAAAAAGCAAATCCGAGAGAGGTAGAGAGCGCTGCGGTTCTGTGCGCGAAATTGAGCAAAACCGCAAGCATTGTGCGGCCGGCCTCTGCTCGTCACTGGATTATTAACGAAAGCCAAAGAGCCGCGACCGGCCGGCGTGTGCATCCAATGTTTTCGGCATTTCCGTGCGCCCGCGCGGGCCGGCCGGCGCTCGTAAACGCGCTGTCGGATTTGATTTACACCTTGATTCCTCGCCGGAAACTCGCGCGCACGTGGCACAGCGCACGTGTATATGTATGTGTACGTATGCGAGCGCAGAGGTTGCAGATTGGCGAGAGACGCGGTGATTGTATCAACATTTTTTTCCGTTTCTCAAATTTGAATAATAGTGAAAAAGCAAGATTTATATGGACTGTTCAAGTTGAAAATATGTTGTAAAATGTTAAAATATGTAATTGTAAGACTTTGTATTGTTATGCATTGCAGAATCTAGATGGACAGAACATCTACAACTCGTGCTGCACGCTGCGCATCGACTACAGCAAGATGCAGAACCTGAACGTGAAGTACAACAACGACAAGTCGCGTGACTACACGAATCCCACCCTGCCGACCGGCGACGCGAACCTCGATGCTGCGTCCCTCGCACTGGGAGGTGAGTTGCTGCCGCAGCTGCTCCTCGGGGCCGCGGGCTCCCAGCCACGCGCCAGACTGCCCGGTGAGTGTCTGTCGTTATCGCTCGCGTGCCACGCCACCCCGATGAGATCTAGAACGTTCGCGACTCGCAGACAAGCCCCATTCTATATACTCTCTCTCTCTCTATCTCTCTCTGTACTACTACTACTTTGCTTCTTTTCTCAAGTTTTGTTTTCATTTCAAGAGGGAGCTTTGTCTGCGATCACGAGCGCAATATCAAGTTTGTCTGATTAGTCGATGCTTTATTTATGGCTAATGGCTTCGTCTCTGATTTTGATATTCCTCCGAAATTCGTCTCGAAAGCCAAAATTCGCGGATAATTAATACAGGGATGAATGCTTCAAATAAACCTTTAGTTTGTTAAGAGTTGGCAGTTTGTGCTAGCAGATGTCTTTCGGAGGAGAAATTTTTAATGTCATTGATTTTCACTGTTCTCTCTACTTATTTTAGAAATCTGGCGCTCGTATAGACTGAGCGCGTTATGAACTCGAGTTGTTAATAAATAACGTACGATTGATCAGACGACTACTTGTAGAGTACCAACAATTTTCATGACTAATTGAACTGTTTACTTTTCGCGAGTTTACTCTTTTATCAAGCTGTCATTTCTCTGTTTATAAAAAAAATGTGGTATTTACTGGAATCTCTATTACTTCGATACCTCATTCACTTTTCTGTCATCTTCAAGGTAAAGCTGTCTTAATTTGCATGTATGTTGCATCTACTTTCTATTTCTTACTCTTTCGCCTCATATGACGTATTTAGTTGCCGACTCAGTCACACTTTATTGATTAACTATGTTACTTTGTTATTCACAGTAGATAAAACATCTCCATTATACTTATTTTTAAATACACTTAGATTTAAATAAATCATAAAACACTAGTATTTTTCAATAACCTATGACTTGGACGGCAAGGCCACTTACATTCAATTAGTGCCATCGCAACTTCATAAACACCGCAATAATTAAGGCGATGGCAAAAGCATAGCAAAGCTATATGAGAATTAGCGAAAAACAAGCACACGAACACAGAGTGGACCGTCATAATAACGTCCCTGAATTTTCTGAAGTAGAGTCCATTGCAGGCGCACCGAGCGTCTTGGCCTCGCCGTTCGCAGCGATGCACGGCCTTCCATCACCCCTCGCCGGACCCTACAACGGCGTGCCGCCCGCGGGTGGCCTCGCCGGCCTCGGCGGCTTCAATCTCGGTGCCGGCGCCCTTGGCGTACGCGTGCCCGGAAGCCCCCAGCCATCTTGCGTACTGCTTATCAGCAATCTCAACGAGGAGGTGAGTGCATTGCATCTTTTCTCAAAGCGCAACAACCATTTTTTTTTTCGTGAACTTTTTTATTTATTTATTTTTTTGTGTTATCGATAAACATGGTAAGATAAAGCAGGTATAAAAGGTTGTAAGGTATCTGTACAGCATATCAACAATTTGTAGATGTTAAAGGTGAAAAATAGAATAAAATTTCTGATACATAATAAGTCATATACAGATAAGTTATAATCTTTTGAGCTATTTCATTTTTTTTTAATTTATGGATAACAATGGGCATTTTATAATTTTCGACGAAAAAAAAATCAATGCACGCATATTTGTCGTTACTTTGTAAAAAGTATTTCATTAAAATTAGGTTCCAAACTTGTATCTTTTGTGATTTCATATAATTTGATTTTCGTTACCAGCAATTTTCATTACTTTATTGCTCATAAACCATATAATGCGAGGCCAAAAACTTTTAAGGTCTGAACTATTATATATTTTTATAATATTAATAATAACTAATTAATATAATCAAATATTTTTATTGCGTATAAGAATTTATCGGTACATTCAAACTGCTTGACAAAAAAGTAGCATTATATGTGTGTATTTTGCTTAGTTTTAAATTTTTTAAGAAAAGAAAAATACCAATTCTTAAAAGTCAAACATTAAGTACAATAAAGTAAGTCACAATAATGCTTATTATAATGCCCGTTATTATTTTTAGTTAAGTTTTCGAGGTCTTGTAAATAAATCTCTATAAAAGTCTAATCTATTGCTGTAGTTACTTTACATAAATTTTAATAAACTAATAATTTTCTAGTTGAATTTATTGCATTGTCACTTGAATTAGATAATAAACACAAGAGACCTTTATAAGAAAAAATCTTTTATTTCGATGTTTGCAAGTCCTCAATACGTAGTGCTACGTAGTCAATTTCTGCAGTCTTTGAAATATCAGATCTCTTTATTAAACGTAAATATGACTTGAGAGCAAATATTACTTTGAAAGTAATTTGGTTAAATGTTGGTTTCTGTCTGAAATTGGTAAGGAACTGATCAATCATGTTTGCATTGGTTGTGCAAGTTAATAAAGAGACCGATTACTCTCTAAAATATTTAGAGTGAGTCTCTAGAAGGATGAAAATTGCATCACTTAAGTATTCCAGCAACGAAATTGGATTTTCTCTTCCATTCTAGAGAATTTCCGCTGTAAGTTTAAACCAAAAGTAAGTAAAATTGAAAGACCCATTCTCTGTCATTTCAAATTGATTGGAATGCTGTAAAGAAATCGTAATTTTCACTCATCTATAGCAAAACCTCACTCTAAATATTACAAAGGTACCTACGATGCGTATGCATTCCTACTCTGCTATCCTTCAAACTCTCTACTATCCCGCCCCTAGTCTCTCACTCTCGATTATTTGCTACACATTGAAAAATAAAGAAAAAAAATCTCTGAATCACTCCTTGATAATCACTGCCAAATCTGTCTCTCCACCATACCTCGAGTAGGTCTGTAGCACACGGCGTAAAAGCGTTATAACAAGCAGTCCTAAGTATTATTATACATATTATTAATTATACTTTACACTTCTACGAGGCGCCTTCGACGCGACTTTTCATTGTATACATATATTGACACTCAGGGCCTCAACTTGACTGAGGTCCCCCAAAGCCTTTTTTTTATTGCATTATAATTTTTTTTTCAATTTTTTTTTCAATCTTTTTACTTTGTACTGTTGTCTATGTCTACGACGCTTTATTTTCCTATACTTCACCCCCCCCCCCCCAATACTTTTTTCTCCGACTATCCGTCGAGTCGAGGACGCCTCGGGAATCCGCGAGTCGACGTGTTTCACACTTCGCAGCTGCAACTTGTCACTACTGTGCTATAACTGTGTGTACTACTGTCGTTTTTTTTTTTTTTAAGCAGCGCCGCACAAGCTTCGTCGCCGCGATTCTCTTTCTGTGATTTATCGCGCACCGCCTGGCTCGGTTTACTTTTTCTGGTTCGCGCGCGCACCGGCGCATTGTACTCTGTGCAAGGAGGGCCCGGATAAAGTGACTATGAAAAAGAGCCCCTTGAACTTACGAAGATTAATCATTTAAAGTTGTAATGATCAATCAAACGACCGCGGACGAAGGAAAATAAAATTTCTGAATGAACCTCCAGACATTTAATTTTTTTCGTTACGTGATTTTAATAAGTAGATGAATATATAGGTTTGGTAATTAAAAAAGTATTTAATTATTAAAAAAATACTAATTTCTATTCCTACTAATTCTAATTCGACAAAAATTATTTATCATTAAATTTTGATTTATTATTAAAGATTTTCGGTATTTTGTAATTCTTAATATTATAAATATATATATTGTATTTTAAACGGAAAGTTAAACTTTGATATATGTTTAAGATATTAAGAATACATTAATAAACTAAATGTCACTGAATCCTGGGCTTTTTATTGTTTTTCATAAAAAAATCGGTATTTAAACAAGCAGTGAACTATATATTAAAGTTTCATATCTAATATTTAAGTATTCTATTTTCTTTGCTTGCCTTGTTTTTCAATTTTACTACTATTAAAGATAAATTCAAACGAACGAAGCGAATCTTGTGCGCGCTATTACTATTACATTAAATCCTATTTACTTGCTGACTATTGACTGGACTCTGTCTGTTCTCTGTGTAGATGGTCACGCCTGACGCTCTCTTTACCCTGTTTGGTACGTCTCCACATTTATATTATTAATTATATTACATTAATTATTATATTTACATTCACATTCAAATACACTATTACACATTGATGGAAAAAAGAAAAAGTTTGCTAGTTTTTTTTCAATTCATTTATTGTGTTAACTAATACATGTATCATTTTTCGTATTTTCATTGAACCTAAATTTTTTAATACAATTTCGATTTTAAATCAGCATTTTTAATTTTGATTTTTGAAGCATAAATAATAATTAGAACATTAAAGTTTTTTAATACATATTTAAATTTCTTTACAACTAAAGTTCAACAACATCATACACAGTCACGCTCAATCAATATCTTTCAAAGTATTCATCTTTTCAACTTCTATGATTTTTGTATAATTTTTCTAAAAGCCTTTTTTATTTATTTTACAGCTTCATACTTCCGTTTCACTAATTTTACGTTTAAGATTTTTCGTTTTTTTCTTCAATACTTCGACCCATTTTTAACATTTTATTCTACTTCATCATTGCATCGTCATGTCATTATATTACGATTATCAAGAAAAAAATAAAGTAATATATCACGTCATTTTCCGCCGATCATAATACATGTGTCATAATGCCTTACGCCATGTTTTTCTCTATATTTCCGAGCATCTTTTCTAAATTTTTCATTAATTACATTAATATTATCAGTTCCAGACACCTTTATAATATCACATCAAAGCTTTTGCTTAATTTACATAAATCCATTAGGAATTCACTTCCGTTGAACCGTTTCGCTTTAGGATTCAAATACACTGCTTTGAAAATTTCTTTTAATCCAATAAAAGTTTTTCTATATTAAATTTTACGTAACATCTCATTCTTTTGGTAGCTGTATGTATGTTTTTAATTCTAGGATTCTAGGATAAATTAAGAAATAAAATTGTTTTAAATTAACGAATGAATAAATTAAATATGAATGTCAAATTCGTTACTGAATTTTATGTGGTATATTTTTTTATTGGGAATAGTATCTAAAATTTGTTATATTCAAAAGCAATTTAAATAAATGAACTCATCACTTTATAATATAAATAATAAAAATACTGTAGTATTTAAAATTAAAAATATAAACTGAGTTAATTACAAATTGTAAGTTTTTATCGTCGTGAGAAATCCAAAAAGCGAACGGTTCCTGCATGTCTTTTACATAGATAAAGTGAAGTTCAATTGCACCCGAATTTCGATAAGTCGGGTTTTAAAAATTCCCTTAAAACTTTGAAATTTACAACAATTTACGGGATAATTAACTATATTGACTAATTTATAATTTTTGCGTCTAGGCGTATATGGGGATGTACAACGTGTGAAGATTCTTTATAATAAGAAAGATTCGGCACTGATTCAATTAGCCGAACCCCACCAAGCTCACTTGGGTAAGTTTTCTTTCATCGTAGTTTAACATGTAAAGTAATGATAATCTCTTTAACCAATCACATAATAATTGTATTAGAAATTTTTATACAACTCTTGTTCTGTAAGACAAATCTAATTTTCAAAATCTCGCTATTCGTTAAAAAAGGTAGATTAGTGCTAAATGTTTCTTGTATTCGATAGCGATGACCCATATGGATAAGCTGAAGGTGTTTGGCAAGCCAATCAGAGTGATGCCTAGCAAGCATCAAACGGTTCAGATGCCGCGTGAGGGCCAGCCGGACGCCGGCCTCACCAAAGACTACACCAACAGCCCCCTTCATCGCTTCAAGAAGCCTGGTTCCAAGAATTATCAGAACATTTATCCTCCAAGCGCAACTCTGCATTTATCAAACATTCCGTAAGTTGACAATACAATGTTGCATTCAAAAGAATACATTATTTTTAATGATGTAGTACCATACTTACTTAAAAAGTTGGTTTGTTTTACAATAGAGCTACGGTATCTGAAGAAGAAATTAAAGAAGCTTTCGAGAAGAATGGTTTCACGGTCAAGGCATTCAAATTTTTCCCCAAGGACAGAAAGATGGCACTGATTCAGATGCCCAGTATGGACGACGCTGTCGCCGCCCTGATCGTGAGTGTTTTCGATGTTTAATTATATCTGTATAGAACAATTTGATACTTAGTAAAGGTTTATAAGCTCATCATGACGCAGTGGATTGACATGTACATAATTTGTTGTTTGAAATTTTCAGAAAATGCACAACTTCCAATTGAGCGAGTCAAACCATCTGAGGGTTTCCTTCTCCAAGAGCAACATCTAACAAGACAGACCACCAGCCTACGAGCCGCAACAGTGGTTCCAGCCCTATACCCTCGTCCACTATTGGTACCCCAGTGCCGTACACGACTGAAATGGAAATGAACAATTGACCTCATCTCGATATCGGCTCGATATCGACATTTACATATATATTCAAACTGCATGTATCAACACGGCTGCCAAAAACGTATAAAAATCGTCGCGAGAAGAGAACAACGTACGCACACGCGCGCACGATGAAGCTTTGAACTGCAAAACGGGGGAGACAAGCGTAAAACGAAAGACGGTTTCTGCATAAAAGCGCGCCGCTGTTGAGATGGATTCCGCTAAACAGGCTGATACCTCCGAAACATTTTATCGTGTGCACCCGGTGCGTGGGTTTATTATCATATATTTTTGCGTCTTTGGGGTAAGAGGGAAGAGGGCTGAGAATCGCGAAAATTGCGAATGACGTAAACGGGGCGACCACTAGGCTTCCGCGAGCTCACGCTGAAAATGAAAAGAAGTTGACACAGACACACATACACTCACATCGTTCCTAGCCGCGATATTTTCATCCACTTCAAAAAGAAAAAACGCAAGGAGACGAGCCGAAGCCAGAGCGGTCGTCCTCTTCCGTTCCGCGAGGGAGACTCGCCCAATATGTTAATCGTTTTCCTCTACGGTTAGTCCGAGAGTGAAGAATGGGATACAAAATGAATGCGACATACGAGACGTAAACAAATAGCATGCTGAACGTGATTGTAGCGAGACGATGCGGAAAGGGGCTTCGACTGACGGTCCTCCTTCTTGTACAGAATTTCAAACAAACAAAAATGAAAAATACAAATCCTAAGATATATTATATATATTTTACAAGCGTGACCCGCTGGCCGGCCAATGAAACGAGACTCGTGCATGCACACACATGCCGTCATCTCGATTTTCATTTAAGGCCGGCATAGGCACTACACTGATGCATAGTAGGAGTTAAGGATTTTTAAAATTAGCTCGATACAGGCATAAACAAAAATGTCGAAAGGGAGAAAGAAAACACTTTTGTTGTAAGCACGAGGGAAGAAACGAGCGCTCGACGATCACGTGTGCGAAACGAGAAAGATGGAGTATGTCTTTGCGATGTAGGCTTGCCGGGGCCAGGATTTGTTAATTATTCCAGGTGAATAATCGTCGCGCGTTCGTCGCTTCCTTTTTATTTGCGTGACGAGCGCGTAACAAGTAAGAAGAAACCTAGCCTTTAAGAATTAAGAATGATAAAAATAAAAGTAAACAAATAAAGCCAATGTCACGGGACCTTTTGCAGCTCTCGCGAGGTGCTACTTGCGCGCGCGCGCTTACTTCGCTGCGTCGCGATGCTCTCCGGCTATTAACGGCGATTGCAGACCGTCGGACGCTCTAGTGGTTTTTCGAAGTGATTTTCCATGTTGGCTGTCAAGCGCCGTCGATCCTACTTCACCAGCCCCTCTTTCCCGTGATCGAACTCTCGGAGGTGTGCTTCTGCTTTTTCCATGTTCACATTATTATGTGCGCTCTCAACATGATATTGCCACTTTAATGAATTTAAAACTTACGATGAAAAGCCTTTTCATTGTATTAAATTTCCATTAAAATTATTTATTTTTTAAATAACAATACATGATTGGAAATTCATTTAAATGGCAATGATAGCGAGGATGGAATTTTACTAAATGAAGCAGATAATTCTCGAAAAAGTTTTGCTTTTCGCGAGTCTTGATCGCTGAAAGAACCAAAGTGAATAAGGTCGCGGCGCTTCGTTTCTGTGTCGTATACATGATTGAGAGTGTTGGCATTCTATTTTCTTTTTATAATTTTCAAGTCTTCGGTTTCGACGATAAGTATTAAATGACACGCACACACTATCTATAGCATGCCGAAGTGCGCACACGTCAACACTCGAGATACTTGGTATACAACACAGAACGAAAAAAATGGCTTTGAATAAAAGAGACGATACACCGAAGCGAAGAGAATGAACATACAGTTTCTTAGTTTAAGTAGTTGCTTAGAGACACATAGACCTTAATCTAATCGTAAATCCTTAGTAAGTTTAAGAGGGAGGAGGAGGAGACATAAACGTTGAACGTTGAACATATCGTATGTTGGAAGACTACTGCTTACGATTATGAATTTATCACGTGCTTCTTGAGCCTAATAAATGGAGCTTAAAGAAATAGAAACGTCCGTTGATTTATACTAACCGATCAGAAGATCGCTCATGACTTTACATCTAATTAAACAACTTCGAAACGTAAGTGTATTCAGTGGAAGTATAATGTTGGAATCGTAAGCAGAGTCTTACAATGGTATTAATCCTCGAGGAGTGTACTAAAAAATGGTACTGCTAGGCTCTAAAATATCAACCGTTACTCGCGATTAATATTGCGCGGCTATTTATTGTAGCCAGGATATTATAATTTCGACGAGGCGAGATCTCGCGGCGAGAAACTCTCTGATTTGGTCTGAATCGACACGATAAAGAAAAAGGAAAACAGAAAAAAAATTTAACATGAATATTGACGCATCTGTCGGAGTCAATTAAATTCTAACGATACATACATTAGAAAGTGAGGCTGCGATCGAGCATGAATGAGCGAGAATGTGCTTTGTTAGTTAAACGATTAAAAAGTAGAGAAATGCAAGAAAAGGAAGAGATAGGGTTTTGCGAGAGTTGATGTTTAGATGAAAAAACGTAATAATAGAGTAAACAAATGATGTCACAATCAAGCGAGTGCCGGCCCAGGTGGAAAAATTAATGGATACAAAAGGATTAGTTTGTGCCAAAGTAGGCTAGATCTTAATCTTCTAGGCAGGAATTTCCTTTAGTAACACATTCCAAGTTGTTGACTAAATCTTTTTCATTTTCTTTGATTTCATACGTTTTTCATATTTCAAACTACGATTTCATGTAGATTACCTTGTTTGTTTTCTATTTTCATTATGATTCCATCAGTGATTGTTTGTATATAGAGCACGGAGTTTTTTGAATATTTGTAAATGTTCAAACCATACAAGACGATACATTTTGCATTTAAAAATAGTAATTAAAATCTAATTATTCATCCATCTTGGTCGACGACTTGGAAAGCAGGAACTCTGACCAATGATAAGGAAAGTAGTGAGTAGCCGGCATGAGCGAAGGGGCCAGTCTTTGCATCCTCTATGATCTGTCTTTCGAATCTCTCTAACGATGTTGCATCGCATTAACAAATCGGGTTCCACGATTATTCTATTTTTCGTTCTTCTCGTCTCCATACAAATACAGAAAGCCACGCGTCGATGAAGACTTTTAGTATTATTCTATTTTACGAAAGTATTCTATTAAGTCGTAATTTTTATTGCTTTGATATACATTGATATTACCGTTAAGGTTGAATAATTTTTTAGACCACCTCCTTCCTCTTTTTATCTCCTAAAATCTCTGCCTGCTTTCTCTTAGCTTTATAATAATCGAGTATTATGTATTTTTTATTGGATTGCCCAGTACACATGATTGTTTCGCATTCAGTATCCGTGATTTAATTTCATAGTTGAGTTCATTCTATACGCTTATATCGAAGCATCTGACCTTCATTTCTTGAACGCGTCTAATTCTATTATATAATTTTATTATCTCGCGCGAACGAAATTTCGTTCTTCTGATCTGCCAAATTCGATGAAATGATAAAAGAATTATAATAATGACCAGGATTATTGCTCTTGCCAGCCGTCCTTCGTTTTGATAAGCAGATTATTTCGAGAAAGGAGATGCACAAATATTAACTTCCATGTGTGTACATTATAAATTATTCTTTACCATAACTGCACAATCAATATAAAATAATTTAAATTTGGTTGATTTTGTAATGCTTTTGATTTTAAAAGCATTTCTAAAAAATGTGATATTGAAATTTCTTTTCTCGAATGATGACTGCATGAAATGAAACGGATGGCTAGAAGGACTATCATACTTAGCTGTGTTGAGGGGGGCCGAGGTGAGGGTTGGGATAGCCAGCGCTCGCTACAAGGTGTCACAAAGATTCAGACTCCGAGACTTTTCTGTGTGATTATAAAAATATAGCTCCACTACTCATGTATTGAAAGATAAATTATTGAGCGTCAGAATCAATATTTTTCAATTAAACATATGTTTGATATAAAAATGTTGATTTCTAGTGGATTATGATTGAGGGACCTTTTGGAGCAAAGGAACTCGGAGCCCGAATCTGGCCACGTAGTAGTCAAAAATGCTTAGCCTACAGAGCGTATAAATAAATATTAAAGATTAAAACGAGATTATAGAATATATTATAAAGAAAAATAAAGAGTAACAAGACATTCATAAACGACAATTTATGCCCATTCACGTTTATGATACGTATATACATAATCCCTATATATTTGATATATCGCTGGTTTTGCGACAAGGTGTCCAGAAAACAAAAGTACGCGACCGATTGCATTATGACATTCTCTATTTTATTAAAAAAAAAGATGAAATGAGACGATCAAGGCTTATAGATTCAATAAAACTTGTAAAATAATTTTTGTTTATCGTGTTATTTGATATTTGAAAGTTTTATTATAAAATACGATTACAAATTTAAGAAATTTAAGAAAATATTGCATGTTTATTGATCATTTTACTTAGCTTTATTCATTTTTAAAACAATTTTTTGTAGCAGATAATATTTAAAATTTTAAATAAGTATAAATGCCGAAGGACTTGATTTTTTTATATTATTTTTTAATTAAAGTTGCTTAACTTTTGATCGCGGTTCAGGTTAATTAAATCGTATTAAAGTAAAAAAAATATAGAAAGAAGGAAAATTACGGGTCCGAACCGCCAGAGAAGAATATGTAAAGTTTCTAAAACACAGGGTGAAGTAATTAGACAAACCATAGCAAAAGTATGTTTAAAGTTCATGAACGACGAATGCATATGAGGTGCGTGAAAACGAGATAGTAAACGCAAAAATAAGGAAGCTCTAATTTCACACGGACATTCAAATGCTATATTTTCAGTCTCCTTTTCCTTTATCCATTTGAAAAGAAAACTCGATCATGTTTTCTTAAAGTACGAATTTTTTAAATAAAATTTCATCGATATTTAATTTTAATACTTTTATCATTTACGTTCGATTATATAGTTTTTAAACTCCTTTTTATTTGCTTTGTTGTATCGACATTGTATTTTTGCATGCAGAGTTACTACTTTTAATGAAACTGATCGAGTTTCATCGCCTAGTAGAAATTCAACTATAAACTGACGTATTATTATTAAACTAAATAAGACACTTTGTTTACAATAGACGAGCAACATTTATCGTTATTTTGTAGTTGATTTTTATTAAAACAGAAAAAATGCAAAAGTATTAAAAGCAAGGGACACCTTCGAAAAGGCCGAACCCCCTCTTAGGTAATTTAAACAAAAAAGTTACATCGTCGCGGGGTAAGACGATTCCTCTAGGTAGACTTAGACAGTAGTTCAGATCGTAGTGATTTAATCCGTGAAAAAAGAGAATAAGCGTTCGTATAAGAAAAAAAAAGAATAGCATCTTCTAGACTCGTAGTAGCTCCTTTTTACACTTTAAAAGATGATAGAAAAAGAAAAACAGAATGCTCCAATCACTATGTGTACAGTCAAAATGACAATCACTCTCTCTATCGACAATTGACAATGGGGAAACTCCCGAGCTGTTCTAAGCTGCCACGCACGAATTCTGTCCACTCCAGTCAAAAAGATGTTAAGCGTTTTGTTCGACCAAATTCTTTATTATTTCCTGTAAAGCTTCGAATTATTCTCGTAACAATTGTAACTGCGCTCAAGATTCGTTTAGAATGTATTTTTATGCGAAAAAGGGAAAGGGTGATTTCTCCGGCAACTCCGACACTGCCATGTTTTTTGTGAAGTATCAAGTTGATAAACTAAATGAAACAGTGATATAGGCTTCGGATAACCGTAGAGGTCATCTTTTCTTTCTACAAAAGCATTTTCAAAGGTCTTACAGCGACTCGTTTTACGAATAATTGTAACACGAACATATCCAGGCCTTGTTAAGTACAAAAACATCTTTTTCGTATCGTGCGTTTTCCGAGTCTTGACAAATCTTGTCGCCTATCCTATTTTTCCGTCAACATCGACTTTTTTCCTTCCACTATTACTATTCCTGTCACCTTTAAAGCCCAAGTAACTCTATTTTTCCGATTCTTCGATATTTCCAAGTCTTTAAACAAAAAATGCGACAACCGGTACTGGGCCAGGAATTGCGTTGCAAGTCACAATCAGCTCGGCTCCGGCAAGACAAATCATTTTTTTACGAAAAACGAGAACAATTGTCAGAGCGAGCGTCTTAAAAGTTAAGCTCCTTATAGTTAGTTGATTAGAGATTAGTCGAACATCTGGAACGATTTAAGATTATAAAAGAAGAAACAGTCGTATGATAAAACTGTACGCCAGCGATGATGCGAAACTTTGCGATTTTACGTTTTATTTTAATTTTTACGAAAAAGAGTCTGGTATGTAGGACCTTTGTCAATCGATCGGAGCTGCGAGAGGGCTAGCTTAGATTTAGGAAAGCGTATTAGTTTTATGATAGCGAAAGAGAGAGAGCGCCAATTTTTCACAATCACACGAATTCACGAAATCAATCACAGAAACACGCTTACACACCCATACACGGTCACACGCGTACACTATGAACAGACAGACCTGTACGAAAACGTACTTGCTCACAATAGATTTTAAAATACTTTTGAATATTTATCATGCATATGGTATTTCTAAGTATTTTTAAATAGTTTTTTAGTTATAAGTACTTTTGTGTTCAGGTCTTTAGAGAATTTTAAAAGTTATACAGAACGACGGTAACAAGATTATCGTGAAAAATTATACTCATGACTATGTTATTCATTTTCGTCAAATAAACTATGACGGACATGACGAATTGACACAACGTCTTGAAACAATCTTGCTTGAAGAGAAGTTTTTTCGTGCGTTCATTTATCCTGAAATTCTGTACGTATCTTGCATAGTATGACGCTGTAAATTTTATGAGGCAATTTCAAAACCACGCATTTTAAACGATTTTTTTTATTTACTTTTTTAACAAGTTTGGATTTTTTTTGTAAGAGAACTATTCGTTTGTCATTCTGCGCACAATACGTACAGAGCACCATACTATTACTATTCACTATACACTGTCCACTATAACACTTATACTATAACTATATTTCCTTTTTATTTTAATAGATAAACTACTATTCTTACGCTATAATAATTATTGTTACTATTATAACTATTACTATACTATGCTATAACTATAATTCTTATTTTTTATGATTATTTTATATTATTTAAAATCGGATAGTTAAGTGGCCGTTGTTGTTTCCCTAAAATCGAAACGAAGGCGAGTCTACTTACGACGAGTCCGACGTTTCAGTAGCATTATCTTATAATCTAATTTTTTTATATATACACACACATAATGAGCTGAGCTGACTCGCGTGCGTGTCGTCTATGATTTCCTTTTTTTATTACATTGAGAAACGAATAAAAAGGGGACAAGTATAATTGTGTAAATCCAGTTTAAGATGGCGTTTTAGCTTTATGCGCGTGCCTCCATTGATAAAAAAGGCTCGATGTGTTTCACCTTTATACACTATTTACCACAAAACCCCTTTCTCGCTATGTTTCGCCAAGTAGTTTTACATTTGTCATTGTACTCTGAGAAACCTATGTAAGCGTTTTTAATTTTGGATTCGTCTATTACTACTGTCTACTTTACTATATACTACTATTATAACTTCTAAACTATTGTAGTTGCGCCTACCCTATCTACGATCTATGCTACTTAGATTATCTACTTACTACTTCTACTATGCTATCAGTTTTTTCATTTTTCTCCCTTCTTCAAATCGCTACAATTACTGTCTCTGCCTATTATTCTATTACTATTACTATTATTACTACTATTACTATGGCATTATTATTGTATTTAGTGTTACACACGTAATTAACGTCCACTCTTTGGAAACTACTTTATTATTTAACACTCTTTGATTTTTTGAATTGATAATGACGCTTATATGAGTGCGTGCTATTCGCATTTTTTATTTTGACTTCTTATAAAATGTCTTTTGTTTAATTTTTCCACTTCTATCTCTTCAATTGTCGTCAAATAAGTACTTGCAAGAAATGAACAGACGAAATATATATCCAATGTATCAAACCTATACCCTGTTTTTTGTTGTCTTTCACACCCTCTATTTCTTACACTCTGTATGTACTCTATTTTTACTGTGTGATTTTTTTTCCAGGTGTTCTCCTGTGTTTCAACCTTACAATTTTCCACATGTTAACGTTTCTTTGACTTTAAAACGAGGTATTGAGATCATTAAATATAAATTTCTTGTGCTTTACTTTAAAATCATGATATTTATACGTCAAGTAAACGTTGACATTAACAATGGATTGTTTTACAGTGATTT
Source organism: Torymus auratus (assembly GCA_900474315.1). Lineage (NCBI taxonomy): Eukaryota > Metazoa > Arthropoda > Insecta > Hymenoptera > Torymidae > Torymus > Torymus auratus. The sequence goes on from UXGD01002042.1 coordinate 20,377, forward strand.
TCTAAATTTCAGCTTTTTACATTTTATATAAACCTTCAAGTTTTATGTTTTGCCATCGACCTTCTTTTCTCACCTTCGTTTTCACACGCCGGGATTGCATAAACATCGGAATATCAAGGGGACTCATTGGACGATCAAAAGGATTTCGTAATCGCCACACTCTACACAAACGTTTATTTGTGTAAAAATTTCGTGAAATAATAATCATTAATCTATCTATCTGTCTCTAACTGACTAACTGAACGAGCTCACTATAAAAAAATGAATTTACAGACGATAATGTTGATAGAACTTGTACAAGTGAGAATAGCATACACGTGCGCAGACTCCATTACTATCGACTGTAAGTTGAATTTTTTCGGGAAAAAGTACGCGTCCGCTCGCTATACTGAATCTTGATTCTCGTACAATTTTAAATTTAACGACTATAGTTATTTAAACGTGTAAACAAATGTGATATCGTTATTTTAAGGGATCGTATTAAGAGTGTAATTATGCAAAAATAAGAAAAAATAAGAAAAAAAGATTTTAATGTTTTTAATTTTGTGCGAGACTCAAGAGTAATCAAGCATAATTCTTCTCACGCACAAAAGTTTGCCCGGAACAATCGTTAGTAATTGTGCCTAGATGTTTTTCAAACAATCGTATTCTATGGGATCAACGCTTTTCCTTCTCGCGGAAAAGAAATAAAAAAAGATAATACGATATGAAACAGGGGGGAGAATAGAAAAATTTTACGAGAAAAAAATTAAGATGATCGAGGAAACACGGGAGTGCGAGCGATGTTTTGTGGCTCATCACACCGGGACAACTCTTTCAAAACTTCCTTCCGGACTTTATTCGGAAAAATCGCGTGGACTATCGTTTTTTATATTTATCTGCAATCATCATATCCACACAGTGTCTATTTACTATTACTACTATACTATATACACTCACGCTCTGCAAAGAAATTTTCATATCTGCATTTACGAAAAAGTATGTATGGATAAACAAGCAAAAACATCTACAAATGAAAGAGAAAATGAATGATGAACGAAGTATCTTGTACCTATAGCGAATTTCGTGTACCTATGTAGAGCACTATATCTGTCTGTACTATAGTATATGTTCTATACACCCTTACACATATACTTATATATATATATATAAATGACTATATATATAAAGATACCTTATCTATACTATGTAATTGTCACTATATCTTTTGCTACGTATTTTATTCCAATTTCAACTTCCAATCACGGATTTTCGAACGAATCGAACTCACACGTTCGACGAGCAGTTCAAGTCGAACCAATGCCGTGACTGGAATATTCTCAAACTGATTTTCCTAAGTCTTCGAATGTTTTTCAACGAATATATAGAACAGAAAATGACGAAAAGACGACAAGCGTTAATAGACGCTTGCAAGTGATAAATGAAAATATATCACACCTACCATGGCCTATAACAATATCTATATACCCGTCTATGATATATTATATACATTGTTTGAAAATTGAAATGGAATGTTTCAGTATAAAAGAAAAATTCTAGAAGCGTACAATAACTCGACAGGATTATGCATCGTAAAAACTTTACGCCCTTACTTTTCTTGTACTTTTTTTTTCTTTTTTTATTGAAAAAAAAAAAAAACTGCAACTTCGCACGCATTCCGCAGAAGAAATATGTTTTGAAGCAACTTTTTAAAATAGTTTTTCATGTTACAATGTATATTTTAAAATGAATAATAATAAGAAAAGTATACTTGTGTTTTAAAAAAAGACTTACGTTTTACTCATTTTAATTTTAAAATTTTCTTAACCGTTTTAATGTTTATCTGACAAAATTTACAAATTAAATAAAGATACTTTTACTTTAGCCCCGATATGTGCCCACAAGAATGCAATTTTGAGTATTGGCCACTCTACAGCATCACCCTAAATGAATTGCAAATTTCTTAGTGCGCATTGCAACGGAAGCGAAAACATCGAAGCAAAAAGTGCTCTCTACTCTCGTTTCCCCACTTGGAACGTCTTCTCTATTGCATGACAAGCTGTCGTCTATATTCTCTCTCAATTTCTCGCTCTCTCTTTTTTCTCTCTTGCATATATATATATAAATATAATGCATCTAAAAGAAGCTTCGTCGAGTCTCGGAAAATATTTATTTTATTACTATGTTTATTGATGGCCTTAGCCAGTTCAAATATTGTATATAAAACGATTTTATGAATTTGCATTTGTGCCTATACGATTTTTATTCTATGATCTTTTTAATTGAGATTTTTGGACTCGGCGAGGTTTCCTACCAGTGTACACATGTGTGAATCAGATAGACTAGCGACATAAATGAAAGACATACACAGAAAAAAGACACACAAATGCACACATGCGCGCTCAAGTGAAAAAATAAAAGAGGAGAAGCGATAAGAAAGCAAGTAGCTCTTAAGGATAATTGTAATTTTAAGGATAATTTTTTTTATTACCTTTATCTAGGCGTTATAAACGCGGCATCCCTAAGGAAACGCTCAATCAGGAATGTCTTAAGAGACGCCGACAAAAAATTGAAAAGAACTTTGTTTAAGAAATATTTCGAAAATCATTTTATAGGATAAAAAAGCAGGCGATTTACGTATCTCGTATAATATTGTGCGTCTGTCCGTGGATGGAGAGAAATCATTCCAGTGTGCTCGTAAGACAAAAAGTCATGAACTTCCAGTTTTATTTGTTTCGTCGATTTTTCACATTTATTTTTTAGAAAAAATTAAATGCATTTTTTTAAGAAAATCATTATGTTTTCGTTTCTTTTATATTATACTTATTTTATCCCATTATATGAAACCCTTAAATATCCTACATATATACTTACACATAATTATCTATTAATTTCCAGGTTATTGTGTTTATTTAAAATATCATAATTGTAAATTTATAACTCCTTGCCTTTTTAAATCCTTCGAATAGTTTATCTTTTATTTATCTTACATAAGTTAAGAAAGCATATTTTTGAAATGCTTTTTTTAACAGTGATTTATATTTTCTGTAATTTATATGAAATTCAACAATGGTGATAAAATCTACAAAACTAAATTCAAATTTTTCAAAAGGGATCCGCGATACCATATATTTTTCATAGAAAATTGGTAAATCGTCGAAATAATGTGTAGTTAGTTGTAATTTAGAAGTAACGAATTTAATAGCGCATAAGCTTAACAGCAATGTCGAAACGACGTTGCTCTGGGTACTATTGATGTGGATAAAGTAAAATTAGTCGTCATTGATAATAAGCATATCAAGAGAAAAGTCTGCTTAACGGAAAGTCAATCGCTCAGTACGCTTTTCTGAAATTGTCTTTCGTCACTGAGTGGATGAGAAAGTTTTAAATTTACAGAAGTTGGCATTTCTTTTTACACAAAGTTTCTAATTATTACATATGTCAGCGAATCGTAATTTTTTATAGTGTCAATCAATCTTACAGTTTAAATAATTTGAATATTAATCTATACAATAAATAAACTTGATCAAACGGTGCACACTGCTTGGCGAGTATAACTCCTACATTAACTTTCACATCTCCTCAAAGATATTTATCATTAAAATGAAAACTAAAGTAAATTATAGGATTAATGTGAAAAGGTTTATAATAAAAAATCTGAACTGAAATAAAAATATCTATATAAATTACTAAATGTAAATTTCTGCGTATGATAAAAATATTGTTGTTACTTCACTAAGATGAGTGAGAGATAAAGTAGAAAGAAAAGTAAATAGGTAAAATATGATAATCGTTACAGCTTTCTCTCAATGTCGTACTTAAGACCGATCGAGTATCTCGTCGCGATTGGAAAAGAAGTGCATGAAGTTATGAAAACAAACCAAAAGATTAAAATATAAAAGAGTAATAGTGCAGACTGTCGACTTTTAGATCCAGAGCTTCTTCCCGCCTTCTTCGAGCTTACCTTCTGGAAAGCAGTCGTGAATTCAAAATAAGGCGCGTAAAACGCAATGGTACGAAAGAACAGAGAGAAACTATAAAGCCGATGTGCAACTAAAAAAGTTACGAAGTTGGCAAAAATGAGAATTTTTCATGGGGTGAGCATGCGAGTGAGCGAATGAGAGAAACAGAAAGTCTTAGTTAAACAAACACTACAAAAATAAATATATTATATATTATAAATATGAAGAAAAACAATCGAGAGAGAAATATACTGATAATTGATGAATTAAAGAAGAATAGGGGGATAATTTTTCGAGGTACCTACTACGTTATAGATATAACGAACTAAAAAAAAAGAAAATACTGTTTAGGGACATAGAGTCAATTGCGAATCAATATTACGTATATAATTATATGAATTAAACGCAGAATTATATCATTGTAAACTGAGAGTATCAATTATTCGCTGCAATGTTGTTTCGATGTGTATCGAGTGCGTGGAAAAGTGTTTAACGCCGATCTACATTAAAATTATTTGAAGAAACAGTTTGGTATTGCAGATTTTTCAGTGATGAAAAGAAGTGACGCCTGTAGGACGAAATTTATTTGCGATTAGACTTTTTGCTGCAACTTTGAAAAGTCAGTTATCAAAAGTAATTTCCATTGTTGCAGGAAGACGTATTCCGTGCTTGTTGCACAGGTTATATTATATTTATGCGTTGCGAGGTTTTAAAAGGTTTGAACATTTCTTTTTCTTTAAACTTATAAGTTTTTTATTCTTATAAACATTCGGTATATGATAAAAAAATATTAAGTATGCACGATATCTAATAATCCGTAAAAAGTATGCAGCAATTGGAGACTTTATTAATTCCTGCGTTATTTTTAGTTTTTTTGATAAACCTTTTTATTTTTATTCAAGTTATTATTGCATCTTACAATTTCAGTGAAAGTAAAGTATTTTTTTTCAAAACTTCGCATAGCATAATGAAAATAGCGAGGTTTGGTTTTTGCGAACAAATACCGCCCAAAAACCGATGTTTATACTTTCGAGAAAAAAGTTTATTATAAACTCAAAAATGAGTAATTTACAAGAACAGAAGGAGAAAATTAAAACTGTTTAAGATTTCAATAAATATAGGAAGACGAGAGAGGCGAGAGCAAACTCGTGAAAAAAATTTATAGTTTATATAAAATTATAAATGACGATTCGTTCGCAGATAATTTATTAAACCTTAACTAAGAAGTTAGTCCAATTAAAAAGAAAATATTTACTCCCAAGCAGTATCCAAACAAATATTGTCAATAATCTATGTCTTCATTAAAAATGTACCCATTAGTGATATATATCTAAGTAACATTATTTGTTTATATGCTGCTTACTGAGTCTACCTGGGCCAGTAAATATTTTTCCAATTGAGACATTTTTTTGAGTCTATCGTTATTGAAATTCGTGAAGTTTTTGGAAAGAGTCATGCGCTGATCGCGAGCATCGAGGCGAAGAGGCGACAGAAACTAGGAAAGCAACTAAGATTATGGCGCACAGGCAAAAAGCAAGTCAGAAAGTAGAGAAATATCGAGAAACGGATATAATAATAAAAAGAAAATTTATTATTATCAGAACGAAGCGTGGACGTTATCCATTACGTTAGAACGAATATATTCTATATAAATATAAAAAATATGAACAGCATAAAAAATACATATTATATTTAGATTTATATGAGCATAAATATATGTACAAGTGGAAAGAAGAGAGAAAGAAAAAGAAAGAGAGAGAGAGAGATAGAGAGAGAGAGCGAAAGAGAGAGAGATAGGCGAACGGAGGCGCGCAGCTGTAAGGCGAACGATCGGGAGGTACGTTATTATGTATAAAAAAGGTGATGTAGAGTAATGAAAACATGGTGACTGTGAAAATTTTAAGTGACATGTGCGAAAAGTGCATTGATCGCCGACACGCGTATACGCGTCGTTCGCTATCGACCTCTACACCGGCGTAACCTATTGTCACCTTTAATTACACTATAAATTGTCAGAAAATGATTACGCCACCACGTTATGATTGTCGTATAGATAAAAAAAATTAGTAACTTGACGAGTCCTCAGTATTAACATAAATAACGCCGAAACGGAAGAGCGATAATATAGAATCTCATTTTAACGCGCGAGACTTCGATTTTTCTTCATCGTTTACTCGTACTTTTTATTATAATATATTAAGATGATTTTGCAAAATATAAAGCATGGATTCTCGTTGCAAAATGAAAAAGAGTATACATATTTTTGTGGTTAATGGGTTTCTCGTCCTGTAATTTAAATACTGTCAATGTCGAAGCAAAGACAAAATCTAGGTCTCGTGCCAATGTGTCGCATTATTAATTTAAGGTAAATTGTTTTTTATTGTTCGACTAACTCGGATACAATTGATCGTTTTATCATCTTGAGCGTAAAGCGAAGTCATACAAAAGTAACCCAGAAAAGAAATCGCGACGTAGATTTATTTCAGTACTAGTAACGTATGGGAAATATAATGTAGAATTAAATGGGAAAGTACTAAATCCTATAGTGAAAAAATTATACAGTTGGAAAAGGTCGAAGCATCGATTATTGAAGTTATCAAAAATTAAAATTACCTGTTTCTCGCAAAACAAGCTAATTCTACAGAGAATTTAATTTTTCAATAATTATATTATTTTCATGTCTAATTGTTAGTTTAAACAGAAAAAATCGATATTTAATGAATTTTCAATCATTTAATATTTAAATCTTAAAGAAAAGGAAAGCGTCAATTAATTATAAGTCGCGTAAGATATAAAAATTTTTTTATTTTTATTTACAGCTACTCAAATTTTTTGTCATTTAATATTTTTGTCAATATATCTAATAAAAAAACAATACATGATTTAAGTAGAAGTGCATTACAAAATATGTTTCTATTGACGATAATTATTGTCTTATAAGCTGCAATAGTTTCCTTTCAATTCAACTTTGATGCTTATAAGAAAATAATTAAGAGAAAGTATAGATTTATAAGAGGCTTGCATTATAAACCGAATTCTTCTTTTTGTACATTACAAAAGCTTTTATGCATATTTTCGAAATGTCGATTATTGTAAATGATAAATTATTTCCAACTGTATCTCTACTATAATACTATAAAAAATACGGAGAACCGTAATTCATTGTGATTATTTCGTAAAAACGCGCGAATCAACATTCACGTGAGAGAAGCACATGAGTGATTAAAAGAAATTGAGGACTACGTTTTGACTGCGTGAATGCACGTGCTCATAAGAATTATAGGATATAAACTGATAATAATTAAGTTCAGAGACAGAAAAAAGAGTACACTAAGGATTAATCTCCGATTGGTGAATTGTGCCGAGCATCGCATCGCATTATCAAATTCCAGGGATTAGTCGATTCATCGACCCTGCCGATATATCAGCATAGAAGTCTAGGAAATCGCTATCGCATCTACGCTAACCATTGGTACGATGCATTATAAGTGTGATTATATTTTTTTACATTATTTTTAATTAATATATTATTACTATTAACGACGTTTATATTTTTATTGAACGATTACCTCAATTGTCGCTATTTTACGTACATTTAATATGCGATTATTAATAATTATTATTAATGATTGTCATTATTATCATTATCATTATAATATACATTCATACAATCTTGTCTCTTGACAATTTTTTATTATTGTTCTACGATGACACATCGTTATTTTGTAAAGAAGAATAAAAGCTCTTGACAAACTTATATTTTGACTTCGGGATTTTTAGTATTTACCTCCTATACTTTTACTAATTTATTTTCTCTACAATCTCAAATAGAAGCGTAATCAATACTGAAGAAGAAATGAAGAAAAATCTTTTCACCTATTATAATGAAAAACGAATCTTACCTTATGATTTCAAAGTACAAAATATATTCTAATAAAAACTTATTTTTCTTTTACAATCGTTTATGGATCATAATAATTATAAAAAGTAACTTTCTTGTAAGTATTTTATTCCTAAACAGTTACATTCATATTTTACTGCAATAAAGTGATATATTTTTTTTTCAATTTTATCTAGTTGTATACTGAATCAGAGGTAGCAAAACTAAAAATCACATAACACAAAACAACCATTACTGGGACATTTACGAACACCAAACTCTTATACATGTGATTTAAGAATAGTGAATTCATGTTTTTTTGGGAAATTAAAATTGGAACAGATAGTTTATACTTTGATTAATTGACTTCATGAATAAAATAATGTTTTCAAAATGTTATAAAAGTTAAAAAAATACATTTAATAGGTAGTCTATTAACCCTTAAGTGAGACTCGATTTTTCAGATAAATTCTAAAGTGGGGCAAAGAAAAGCCCAATACTGAGACAATGTTAACCTTATGGGTAATCGAACTTCATCCTAATGTGGGGCAAACTTCCGATAGTGGACAGGTTAAGGTTTTTTTAAATACACTGTTTTCAAAGAGCACTGTTTATTATTTTTTCTTTTAAATTCATAACTTTTTAAATCAAAATAAATCATATAATTGAATAAATTAGAACTTAAAAATGGTTGAAGAATTTTTACTTTTATGATTTAAGTTTATATGTATTAGATTTA
>UXGD01002043.1:7635-28925 GCA_900474315.1 Torymus auratus
GGTTTATTTTCTGTACACATATCCTCAACATCAAAGTCTATCGTCAAAGTGTCATCATTAGTGGGTAATTTTTCATAAAAAGATTTTACCTCTGGACGAACAAGATCTAAGATGTCTAATAGGTCCTTTTTTTCTCTTTTCTGTTTGAGGCAAGACTATTATAACACAGCTGAACTACATTTTCCAATTTAAATTTGGCTTTTTCTCTTTTCTTAATATTTAGTTTTAAAAATAAAATTCATCTCCATCATCAAAACTTTTTTTATAGTATAAGATACAGTTCATGCGTTTGATTTCCGGAAAAACGACTTGTGTCCATTTTCCCAGAAAACGACTTAAGTCCAATAGAGTACTATATTTCTTAAAAGATAAAGAAGCTATTTTTTAATCTCATATGGCTATTGGGTAGGTACCCAATAGTACACTAAATAAGCATAGTTTCGAAGCTTAACTTGTATTTATCGATCTAGCGTTTCAATATAAATCTTAAAATCGCGATTTCTCAAAAACGTGAAAAGTGGACTTAATTCGTTTTTCCGGGCAACCACAGATATATTATATAGGTATTATACATATAATAAACAACTGTCGCCATATAAATCGTTACAGAAAAACCACGTTTCATTTCAACCAACCGCCGCCCGGCACATATTTATTATAAGCTTCTCTTCTCTCTCTCTCTCATGCAGCTTTTCCGCTCGTATTTCCTTCACCTCCTCCTCTCTCCGCTTATCTCTTTGAGCCAACACGCCGCCGCGCCGGCTCGCTCGCTCTTTTTTTCCTCCTCGTTGTGTTGCCTCATCGCGCACCCGCCGGAGAGACAGAGAGCTTTTCCGAGCCGCTCGTTTCATAACGCGAATTATAATCAGCTGGCGCGAGGATGGTGTTGTGTTGTGTGCACACGTGTGTATGAAGGAGAAGAAGATTCTGGATGAGTTTTTTTGTAAAATGTTGAATGGGTTGATGAGTTTTCTTTTGATATTATGATGTGGTGTATGAGCTACGAGGTTTTTTTTCGTACTTCTCTGTTTTTAATGTTTTCATTTGGTAGACGAAAGGTTTTTTTTACTTATATTAATGGTAATTTACTTATTAAGAATTAAAGTTAATGGAAGATAAATAATTATTGATAGAGTAGATGTGGAAGTTCGAAAGAAAGATGAAAAAGTTACGTAGAATTGGTTATAAAAATTTTTTTGAAAGTTAATAAAACTTTTCTGTAATTTATGAAAATGTAGAAGCTTAAGATTTAATGCAATATTGTAAATTCCAAACGAATATTATTAAGAACATAAAAAAGCTATTAACATAAGAAATAAATCTAAAAAATTTTCAAATTGAGAGCTTAGATAAGAAAACACGAGGCCTTTGAAAAAATATGATTATTTTAATATTTTTAGTCGTTAATTTAGATTAAAACGAATACTTTTAGAATAATAATTTACAATAAGTTATTTGAAAACAAAAATTGTAGTTTTCTAGTCTTCGTAACTCTTAAAATTCAACAGCTGACAAACCATCCAAGTCACGACGGTAACATTATGAATGAATTTTTTATACTCGCGGGACGACCGTTCGCGTTTTTTGCAGTTTGTCAGAGTGCCAGCTTTCGCGAACCAATGCTGCTGTTTATTAATTTTTTTCTGCAAACAAAAGCTACGAGAAAGCTTTGATCTATGCGTTCTTTTGACTTCTGCACGCGTAAATGTGTGCCGCGGCCATTACATATATTTTGAGAAACGGAAGTGAAAGCAATTTTTTTTTGTATTAACGATGTCATAACAACGCGCGCGCCTTATTTTCAATGTTTCTTTTATAAAATAAAGTATATAGCCGTTGCGAAACGCTGCACCTATTCAAATTTATTTTTACCGAATCGCACAGAAAAAAGAGTATATATCGTTTATTAAAAACCAAATCGTTCACCTTCGCACACCACTGAGGCAGTTTCAAATTAAGTCATATATATTCCAAATAATTAATCGACGACAACTCGCAATTATCACAATACCGAGCAAACATATCCCCTCTTACCTTATACGCATAAATTACCATACACGCGTGTATAACACATATACGCGAGCACACTCCTATTTACCTTTTATCTTGTATTCTCGCGGACAGCGTCACTTTTTACCTTCACCCATTCTCTCTCTCCCATTCTCCCAATTTCACGGGCTAGACACATCTTCGTTATTTAATTGGTGGTCAGCCTCTCAGCGCCGAAATTTGCATGCACTGACGCACGTGAGGACCGTTCGAAATAATTATATTCTCATTCATGATCGGACGAATGGCTATAGCTGTGTGTATGTATTAACGCAACGCGCCGCCGTACGATTTGAATGGGATAATAATATATTATATCGCGATCGGAAATCGCTTATCTGATACGCGTGTTTATTTTTCTCGCTGCTTTTGGGTAATGGGTTTTTGATTATAATGCCGCAGGAGAGAGGTTTTCAATTGAATTGAGCAAGGTAAGGGTAGAGCTCTTTTCGTTGATGGATGGAGTTCGATTAATTGAATTTATTAGTTTTAATAACTTTATAAGGAACTGGTGATGCTACTTTAAAGATATTTTAGAAAGTTATGTTAAAATAAAGTCTTTTGTATATTTCTGAACTTTCCAACAGTGTGTAAAACTTGACAAAACAATTTGTATTAGGAACATATATAAAGCAAAACTAATAATTTTGATTTGTAGAGCGATTTCTATCCTCAAGTTTAAATTAAAATAGAATTTTAAAATCCGTACAGTCTGAAACAACAATGTGATACATGTCAGACCTACAGTCTCTTCTAGCATTGACGGTAAAATCATTCCCCCTAACTCATCGCGTAAAACTTGATGGAACACGAGCCCATTCCATTACCTAAAACAATATTCAAAAAGCCGCAGGTTAGATTTCAATTTTCCAAGCAAGGAAAAAAAAGAACGAATTAATTTAATATCCGCGTTTACAAAAGCACTATCATCTATAGGCGAACGAACGAGGCTGTAGAATTATTCCACTTACGCAGAGCAAACAGTGGATTTTCTTTCGCACGTTCTTCTCGCAGCCGCTTTACTCGGAAGCGAAACGCAAACGCGCGCGTAAAAAAGTCTGTTTGCTCTATAAGTATACATATATGTGAGCTACTATACATATCCCGTGGGCATATAAAAAGGCCTGAAAAGTACGCGGGAGGCTTTCTTTGAATCGGCCGAGGAGATAATATTTGATGGGGAGAGAGTGAATTTTGAAATGTCGCGTGTGTATGTTTGTGGTGTTGAAAGTCAAATTTGTTTGACTTGCCCTTTTGTCTGATACTTTAATGATTCAACAAAATTAAAGCAAATAGATGCAAAAGTAGAACATTAACCATTAAAACAACAATCAAATCAAGCGTTACATTTCCCGGCAATTTATCGTATCACGACTGTGGAGGCGACGACGCGCTATTACCTATTTTCCATGCGCCTAATGTAATTTAACCAAGAGATATAGCTCGCTCAATTTGCGCCATTAGGTACTCGCCGCGCGAGAAGGAGAGCGAGATTTTATTGGAAGCGATGAATTCTCGTGTGTTGTACATCAACAATTTTCAGCTTGCCGTAAAGAGAATATCAGGTTCTTCCTACGCTCGAGATAAAAAATTACATTCTCTTCGTAAGAGGAAATACGTATATATATATTATTCGAATGTAAAAAAGACGTGAGTGTGCGGGGCAAGTATTTTGCGATTGGCCAAGTTGTTTCGGTGCTTCAGCGCGACGGAATGAAGAACACGTAAGGAATGAACGTGCGGCTGTTTGACATTGTACAGATATGCATTGTAAAAGCGTGCCAAGATACAAAAACACATTTTAACGTGGCTTTCCTCGGCTAATCGTTGTTAATTAGCCGTGAAAATGCATCGACACTTATGTATACACTATAGCTTCCAACAATAATTATAAGAATTAAACCGAGCTAAATTTATGGTCCCTCGACTCACACACTAATACAGCGAAACCTTTCAGGTTAGAACTTAAAGTCTCTCCCTCCCACGCACACCCATCTCTCACAAAAAATCGATAAACAACTGAACAAACCGTTTCGCTTCCTTCTCTCGTCGTATACTCTCGCCTCAACTCAGCTGCCGCGGTGATGCACTCACTGTATAAAACAAGCCGCGCACAACAGCAACACACACATGTATACACGGGGGGCGCACGTGCGCTTATCACTCTCGTATACACAAGTAGTATAACCCTCAGCGCGCGCGCGACACGACGAGACAGACAGACACAGCTGCTGCCGGCTCGCGCGAGCGACTGAGCGTATAAGCAGCGAACGCGCGCGCACTCGCTAAGTACGGCGCGGGCTATTTTTAGAGGCTGTCGTCAGAGGCGAGGCTCGCGATTGGTGCGCGGTGACGACAGAGTGTGGTTGGCTCGGTTCTGTGGTGGGGACGAGTGGTGGAGGAGGTGGAGGAGGTGGAGGGGAGAGGAAGAGGAGAGCGAAAGGAAAAGGGTAAAGAAGGAGGTGGAGAGGAGTGTGGGATGGATGTTGTTGTGGTATAGCGGGTTGCTTGTTAGGAATGTAGGCACGTGTGTATATGGGGGAGATGGGGAATGGATCAAATGAGTATTTTTGTGGAATTAAGAGCAGTTTTTTTATGGAGTTGGAATAGATGACTTTTTGACCGATTTTTTGCATTGTTATTTAGAAGTTTTTTTAGAAAATAATGAATATTCGTTTATTTGAGTGGCTAACCATATTATTCGAATACATCGAATTGGATTGTGGACTATGCGAGCCGAACAGAATCTCATTCAATAACTACAATTTGCGGAAATCGCAATTTTCACTGTAAAACTGATCCTATATTAAAATTTATTAATCAGTATAGAGAAATAACTTTCAACTCCGACCAACTGAATTTCCCGCTTCCACTCTACCTAACCGCGCGACAACAACTAAAATTTTGCGAAACTTCAGAAGCAAGTCCAAGAATCCACATACATACACATAGAGATAAATCCATCAAAATTAGTATATGCATACTCACACGCGCGTTCGGCCGCTCTCCGCAATATGCGAAGTATATAACTAACACACATAAAGTTTCGCATCGGTGGCGAGCGCACGTGCGCGTGCGTCGTATCTCGCGAGACCCGCACCTTATCTACTTACACGCGTGCGCTCCTCCCGAGTAGTGTCTTTTGGATGCAGGTAAGTAAAATTTTTTTTTTGTTTTTTATTGTGCATCGATTTTGAGTGCAAAGTGTTGGTTGAAGCCAGTTGGAGTGGGTTGACCTTGATATGTTTTTTATTTTTTTGTTGTTGTTTAAGGAAGTAACAGTTATAGAGAGGAGAATAAATTACTTCCGTTATATGCTTTTGTTAATGCAAATTATTAGGTGTTTAATGTCGACAATGGATTTATCATGCGATTATTTTACATGATAAAGGTTCGATCCTTAACAAATTAACTCTTACCAGCTTTTGACATTTTCCTAATTCCTACAAAGAAAAAACAGAAGAACCCACTTCCCACACGCATGTGCGCCAATTACCTCGTATAAAATTTCTAATCAGTCTTCATCAGCCGGAATGACGAGGAACAAAACAAAAAGACGCACACCGACCCAATCAACTGCAATCAAACCCAAAAATGTAACGAAAGCAACAAAAGCTACGCGAGGCGAACGAGGAGAGAAATGTTAAACTAGAAGTGCGAAGAAAGACGTAGGGGAGAGAGAGAAAGCCCGCACGAGCTATATCAACTCGTCGGCGTGTCGCGCGTGTTTAGTCCATTATTTTGCATGCTTCAATATTCACGATCCACGCGCACGCTTTTCTCAGTCGCTACAGTACATTAAAATACTTATCAGATCTTAAAAAATTGCAGCTATTATAAAATCGTTGACGAAATATATATAGACAATATGCGAATTACCATTTTCGCACTGCGTATATGATATTATGATGTTTACACCGTTAATAATCGATGAATAATATGAGGAGCCTGAATCAGTGGCGTCGAGCTTTTCGAGGAAAAAGGCAACTTCGTCGCGGAGAGCTTTTGACTCAGCGCACGGCGAGCAGTGGATAGCAATTATTATTATCGGGCGTCGATTACGCAATTATGGCGGCGGAGCGCTTTGATCCCGCGCGCGTGTTTATCAATTTCTATAAACAGAGATGAAAATTAAATCGCCCGACAAGCTGTGTGTGTGACATCTCGTTGGGGTCAGATTCTCTTCAATGAGGTAATATGTACGTTTTTAAGGAGTGACATTGTTGGAGGAGATAGCAGTTTGGTCATTTCAATTAACGTTTATGAATGTTGCCTTATCCGGGGATAAGTGTACATACGCAATGCAATAATTTATCTATCATACGGGCAGTAATTGTAAATCACTTAGTGTACTGTAACAATTATTTGCAAACAGTAGTAAGGCAACATAGAAGTGAGTCAGATGTATGTAGGTACAATAGCGAATGTAAAAAGTGTATAACTTATTTCCAAAACTCCATTGCAAGACATAATTCAATGGACTGAAAATATTGTCATAAGGTAAAAAAATCAATCGACAAAATAAACATTTTTTAACAAAGTATCGTGTATTAAAAAAATTTTTGGTAAATCGTCGGATGGGAGCAAGGACTATCCTATCTCCGCTCGGCGCGTAAGAACGTCCCATCTCGGCTCAAAGTCAATACACGAAGCACCCGATATGAGACGTTCTTACCCGAGATGGGACGTTCTTACACTCCGAGTGGAGATGGGACCTTAATAAAAAAAGCACGTGCCTGTATAACATCATCAAATATAAAAAGTCTCAAATTAGTTCACTAGTCATTATACATATATAAATATATATTAATAAATGAAATTATCAGAGTTGGTTACGAGTTATCAAGAAACAAGCTCGAAATACACGATAAGATAAACCGATCGTCTTTCTCTCGCGAATCGAATTCTGACGTCGGGCGCCTTTATTTTTAATCGATCTCCGCCATGCTATTATTAGACTGGATGCACACTAAATTGTCCAACCTCACATTCATCGCTCATACTTTTCTCCTCCGCCATTCCAATCTCTCGCTTGATCGCATCGAGTGTCAAGTGTCACGGAGATCTCGCGGCATATTATACACGTAACGGCACGAAAATACGCGCACAACTCATACCTGCAGAGCTAGTCTAATCTCTCGCTCTCTTGAGACGATAAAAAATTCATGCGCGCGGAATCACGCGTCTGGTATGCACGAGCCCGCGGCTCTGTACGCGCGAGCGAGAACAATTCCGCGCTTTGCATAAATCGAATCATCGCGGGTATGTATGCGAGGGAGGAGAGAGAGAGGCTGCGAGATTGATGTCGTCACGTGACGACGACGATGATGATGATGATGATTGAGAGGATGCGTGTTATTGTCGGGATGATTTTGTGAAGTGAGAGGAAGTTTTGTGAAAGTTATATAGCATACATATACATTATTGTTTATCTTTTATCGATTGTTCGATATACATTCCAGCGATAATTGTTATTCTTCTATTTTTATATACATTTATATACTGTTACGTATGAGAGGAAAGCAAATGCTTCTCTAATGAACCATTCGCATGATATTTATATGCATCCGCATTTACTAATTTCCGATAATAATTTTACATCACTCTGCAGAAAAAAAAGTGAAAGCAAAAATGCCCCTGCCTGCATCCATATACACACGATCACAGCAGCCTTATTATCCCGAACCCAACCCTTTCCTCTCAACGCGCGCGGCGGTGTGACTAATTTTTCGAACGCGCTCTCGTAATTAGCTCCCACACGGTGTTATTGCCGCTGAGATGATTGCAGATACATATTGTAGAATCCGCGTGGCGGCTATTAGTTGTAATTGAGCTTTTCGTAATCGCGCTGTCTGTGTGTGTTGTGATATTTTTTTATGAATCACGTGTCTTTAGCCTGTTGTTATACCTATAGGGTATATTGTAAATATGAATGAGGGATCGGGTATAGGTGAATGTATAGCGCTATAGATAGATGATTTTTAAGGATGTAGAAATATTGAAAACTAAGTAGATAAACCTATATACACATACGGTAAGCCAATACATTCCTGTAGAGAAAATAGCTCACTTTTCTCCTAATATATAACGAACGATTCATTTCGTATCTATATACCCATTTTAGACCAAACGGTTTAGAAAACCGGCACCTCTCATTTCCCAAGTATACAAAAAATACACAACATATAATTCCTATTATACTGTAAACAAAAGTGTTTTTCATCGACATCAAAAAGCGTTCACCGTTAATCCCATATCTCCGGCACCGCAATTAATCACTATACTTTCTCGCCCACATTCTCCTCAAGCGCGCGCGCGTTTCATCTCTTTTATCGCACCGAGACTAAACCGTCGTTATATATGCGACTGACTTCGTTCCTGCCGCTCGTCGAATACGACTTATATATATATATATACATCCTCGCACAGTGGCACTTCAGCGGTTACGAGTCAACGTGACCCCGCATCGACCCAGATCTCGGAATTTTTAGTTTACGAGTCGCCGAGAGATATATGCATTGCATACATAGCATGCATGCGTGCGTGCACGCGTGAAGTTGAACGTAGCGGCGAATGAGAACAGGAACGTTTTTAGTTGTAAGGAGGAAGTGCGCGGCAATTGGAGAGTTTTGTCTTCGTTGAATGTTTCGAGTGGCGGATATGATATGAGACGTATAGCTGTGGTTTAGGTATGTAAGGAGCGAGATTTGGTTGAAGCAGTTTTTACATGTTTATTTTACAAATTGATATATTACAGAATCTTAAAAAAAATCTCGCAAAACTGTACCACAACAGCGGGTGCCAACCAACTATATACGAATTAATAATCTATAAAGCCCGTTTAAAAAATCATAAAAATCTCCCTAATAACCCTGTATACTATTCTCACCATAACCCAACGGAAAAATCTATATTTAGTCCCTCTAGCGAACGCACCTCCGCGTATACACCCGCGTACACATGCGTACAATACTCGTGGACGCCTCAAGGCTTTTCGAAAGCTCTCCGCACGGGCGACGGGCGCGTAAATTAATAGCGCGGGAGGCCGCGATTGTAATCGAGAGCGCGCGATCCCGAGAATTTCTGCGCCCGCGAGAGAGGAGAGGGAGTACACGCAATTGTTCCAAGAGAGAGAGAGAGCCGCGATACGCGCCGCGCATGCATAATGCGCGCGCTGCTGCAGCGGCGGCGCGGGTGATGGAGAGCCGAGCCCCGCGGAGCTTCTGTCGCTGCAGGCTGCAGCGAAGGATTTTTGCGCGCTTCGTTTCGTTGTAGGAGTGCTGTGTGGTATAGTGTAGTATACCGTTAGGTGAGTTTTGGTGGGCATACTTATAGTTGTTATTTGGGAGCTTAAAAAGAATATATGGTAATACAGATTTTTTATATTGGTTTTTTTTTTTGGTGCGATGAATGTACGGTGGTACGGATGACTTCTTTTGTAGGTATAGCTTGAGGAATCAGAAGAAGACTGCCTGTACATTGCAATATGGCACTTGTATTTGTATTTAACTTTTATGAGAAAAAAGCCGGTTGCAATTAGCGATGATTATATAGAACTAGCGCGAATTTCTCATTCTTCGGCTCTGATTTAATTTACTAGCTATTTATTTTTTAATCTAAAATTAACTCATCATAATTGCATAATAAATTGCATAATAAAACCAAAACAAAAAACTAATTAAAGCTGCGAATCGAACGTACCAAGCAAAACTTTGCCAAAGCCACATACTCTATACAATAAGCTCACCCTAAATACTATTCAGAGGTTCAGAATTATAACAATGTTTTTATCGGCGAATCATAATTCATAGTCACGACACCAGGCGGCTACCGATCGTCATTACCCACAAACGATTCGCGCCGGCGAGTGTACAAGCGTCGCGATGACAAGAATGGCAATCGTGGTCCGAACCTACTCAGCGCGCGCTTATTGTCGGATGCGTCGCAGTAGTAGGGACTACGACCACCACACATTATCAATCAAACGAAAAATAATTACAGGTCAGAATAAAGAAAGGTCCGGTTTTTTGTTACCTATTGCGACTATTTTATTGACTATTTTTGTAGTCTCTATAAAGTATAAGCTAATACTTATATCATTAAGGTGTTTCAAAAATTGTAAGATTACAATCAAACGTAACTGAATCTTTCAAGAGAAAAGGTATATCACATGATAACTGCAAAATACTATTGCTTATAAATTGTTAGTTTAATAATTGATTTTTATAGAAATTCTTACATTTGTTTTAGTTTTTTAATTTATTTTTGTATACATTTTTATAATTCTTATGTACAACTGTATAAATAATTCATTTTTATAAAAGTGAATTATTTATCTCGTATAATAATATTAATTTTCTTGCCTAATCTTTCTTAGGGAATATTTGTTCTTCATTTATGTATATAAGTACATTACACACCATGATCGCAATCATTACCACCAGTTGAATGCAAACATGCATCTTTGTAATATACATTTGTAGAATGTTAGTCTTAGAAACTATTAAAATTATCACAAAATGTTCGTTTTGGATTTATAATTTAATTTTGCTAATAAAAGGTTTTCTAATCATAAAATACTATACTACTTGCAAGGAGAGTCAGGGATTCGGATCACAGATTTCGCTTAAACCTTAGGATACGCTTTTGGATGAAGAAACATGAAGGAAGCCGCAATAGTTGACCGTAAAGCTCCAAAAAACTTCATCTAATGGACATTTTATGGGTAAAGAATCTTTTCTTAAAACGGTAACCCTTTTCTTGGAAAATCTTAAATACTATTACAAAAGAAGAAAATAAATGTAGAGAAACCCAGCTTTCATTTAGCTCTTTCCGAATGTAAAAAATATTGATAAATGCATTGTCAAACCGCTAAAATTCGTAATTCGTAAAATTAGTGTACGGTCATTTTTAAACTTTATATCGCTCGCTGCTAGGAAACAAAGTGTTTTTCGAAAAAAATGACATAAGTCAAAAAGTGTTTATTTTTGCTCAATTTACCTAATAAATGGATAACTACAATAATGTATAACGTTTTTTTTTTTACTTTTTCTATAATTTTACCAGTTTTTTGTTAATAATAAATTACTGACTATCCGGACTTTAGATGACATACAGTTTTTTGTTCGCAACAATATGATAATACATTGATCCCGATTGGTTTCAAGCTGGCGTCATTTCGTGGTCGATCAACTCGTTTTTATGCATCTCTTTAGGGGTCTCTCCAAAATTACATTATAGGTATAAGTAAGTACACCTTCAGCGCGATACTCAACCCAAGAAAAATTTGCTTCTACTAAAAAATGGTTTTATGCTTTTAATATTTGTATAAAAAGATATTAATAATTAAATGCTGAAATTCATATAAGGAAGGAAGTGGGAACATTAAAAAATGGAGAAAAAATTAAAGTCTGGTACATAAACATTTTTTACACATAATATTAACTCATTATATTATATACATAAAATTCTAAATAAATACTGGAAAAATCATTTTCTGGTATACCTGATCCTGGACTGGTACAAGCACGCGCTATGATATATAGCTGTAAATCAAACATATATTAAATCCTGTTTGAAACCATACGATATTATCACCGAGATATTTACACTGCGACCACCAGCTGGCTATCGATTGTCATTATCCACAAACGATTTGCACCGACGAGTGTATAAGCGTTGCGATAACAATTGCGACATCGTTGTCCGATCCTACCCGGTGCTCACGACCAAAGGACAATATGACACATGGCGAGTAGGTACTAGTCAAATTTTAGGTCGTAATACTTAGTCTATTTGTCTATTTAGGTGATCGTCAATGAGGAATTATCAAACAGTAGCCGGTAATATGGAACTGGCTTCTCGTTCGTGGTTCTGAGACTAACGTGAGCCGGTGATAGGGACTTTGACCGCCACACACATGATCAACAAAACAAAAATTAATTTTGTTTTTTTTAGGATTATAGTGGTGAGGAATTATTTAATTTATAGATTAGATGAATAGCTATGGTAAAAAATATATAGTTGTCTGTCAGATAGATTTGTAGATATACACTGAGAGAAATGTTCTAGGAAAATTTACTATAAATGTAAGAAAAATTACTATATTCCATAGGAACTTTGGGATAGAGTCGAATTATCATAAAATTTACTACAATTTATAGTAAAAATTGCTATTTACATAGTAAATTACTGAAAACGTAGAAATTTTTACTATAAATGTAGTAAATTTTATAATACTTTGAGTCTGTCCCACGGTTATTATAAATATAGCATTTTCCCTAGACCATTTTTATCCGTGTAGGTGAGCGTATTTTCAAACGTGTACAACGAACTTTCGCACGTTTTCCAGAAATGTTAACCCAAATTATTATATGCCACATTCTTCTAGGAACCCTAAATAAAAACAATTATCTTACTCACACACTCTTACATTTTTGCAATACATATGCTTATCAAAATGAAAGATAAGTAATTATGTACTCATTGTAATAAGACTTCAATTCTCAATTCTTTTTTTTTTTTAATTTTAGAGACAATGGTTCCAGCGCACTTCTATAAGAAATAATAATAATATTCTTTGAATACATATGGTACAATAGGTTCGTATGTTAACTTCGACTAATCACACGACACCATCGAATACATTAACAAGGCGTAATTAAGTGCAACCATAAAAAAATATTTTTCGCCACACTTTGCCCGAAAGTACCACTATCGCCCCCGGCTCAAAAACGCGAATGTGGTACTTTCGGTCCGGGTATGACGAAAAATAGTATACGCTCCATACGGGAGCAAAATTTACCCGAGCTGTGGACTGTCCAAGTTTTTTCCTCCCTAGGTGCGTAATATACTATTATACATTAAGTATATTATATAATATAGGGTGGGTGCACCTGTGCCCTAGTATCTAAGACTATAATTATACCGGCCACTTTTTCTACTGCGATTAACGATTACAAAATGGATAATTTTGAATCTTAAGACCGCCATTGCGGAGTAAATAACTCAGATACCATATTTATTAAATTAGAAAATTTTATTTTTAAGTAAATTTAAACACAAATGGCCGGTAACTGGGGGGTGGCCGGTTACAGGTGCAACCACCCTATTCCATCTTTTAAAAAATCCGCACAAAACAATAGACCCAAACATTCCCAAAGCCCATCAACCCATTATCATATATACACAAATCGAGCCCATTAAATCTCTACCTCCCAAACCAATAACCAGGTGGCTGCACGTTTTCGCAACCTACAAACAAATTACTCCACTCAGTATATAACCTTGTCGAATCGCACAACTCACGTCGTGGTCCGATCCTCCTCGGTGCGCAAAACGGTTTCGAACAGGTGACGAGTTATAGGTAGGTCAACTCGGCTGTGTTAATAATACCGGTGCCAATGCTCCTACCCAGTGCTAAACCATACCAGTGACTGCTCTATGCATCGGACGCCCGAAACCGGCCCGTGGCAGGGACTATGACCACCAACATTATTTTTACTCATACCTAAGTGCGGGATTGTTTTTATCAATTCAATGCACGTACACCCACTCACACGCCCACCCACGCACACGTCACACACACACGTCACACATACACATACACACACACACTTTAGAAAAACATTAATAATTTTTTTATTGACTTAGGAAATACGATGCCATTATTACGTACCTATTTAGTACATTTATTTTACTTTAAAGAAAACTAAGTCTTGGTATACTCTTGGTGTACCTACAACGATCGCAAAGAAAAAAAATTTAAGTTACTATAGTCATAATTCTCATCCTTATATTTTGTAAAACAATTGTAAACATATTATTCTTATCTTATAAGTAAGGTCTAACTGCGTAATCGCATATACTCGGAATTTTCTATTTATGCTGTTTTACTCGAAAAAAAATTATTTTACGTTTAGATATTGAGAAACTTTTTTTTTTTTTTTTAACAATAGAAATACTCAGTAAATATTTAAAAAATTATCAAAAATTCTCTTATTCAGAGTACAAAAAGTAGACTCACCACCAAAAACTACTATTGAATATGGAAATCTAACTTTTTCTTCTATCAAAAACGAAAGCTTTTTTTACGGTAATATAATTCTAGACCACAGTCTGTACTTTGCGAAAAAATTCACACGATCATAAAACATATTGTTTTTATAACCTCCGTTTACTTTTCACCTCTTCTAACTGATCATTTTATTCATTTAGAAATATATTTTTCAGAAATAAAGCGAATTAAAATGAACTGCGGTTTTTCTAGATACACGGAATTTCTGTCGATTGCATAAATTATTAAGTATATCCTACACAAAGTTTTAGTCCACCACATCAGGGCTGTTTGATGTTTTCGTAAATTATAAATATTGGAGCCATGCCATGCCATTGGACAAAGTGCTCGTACACATCGCAGACGACGCATAATCGCAGGCGGCGCGAGAAATATGCAGCCGTTTGTTTAGGTTAATTTTGTACTCGCAATGTTTAGAGATAGTTTTAAGTATTACAAGGCACGGAAACCGCCGCCAGATCTGACAGATGTGGTAGACGTGAAGAGACCTGATAATAATAGTGTAAGAATTTTGTAATTTAGAAGTGGTTTTATAAATTTTTAGGATATTTGTTTTTTAGGTTAGAAAGATTGCTGTATCTCCGAGGTGCGAGATATGTTTGAGAACGGATTTGGGAGTGAAAAATGTCAAAGACTGGAATATTTATGAATTTGTTGATGTACCAGGTATATCTTGCAGTTTTTATTTTTAAAATAATTAATATTGATTTAAGTATTCTCAAAAAATTGATTGTTATAGGATTGATTGTGATAGAGAATCCATTCACTATAGAAGGGCAGCAAAAATGGATCATAAAATGTTTAAAAGATTATCCAAGGAAACCAAATATATTAAACATTGATGCTCATGGTTTATTAAATAATGATAAAACATGGTGGGATGTGTGTTTTGGGTAAGAACTCAATTTAAAATATTAACATTTTTTTAAATATTTCAAGTACAGCAAATTTATGATTAATGATCTTTTAGGAAATCAGCAAACAATGATCTGTTATCAAAGCTACGATGGGCCACTCTAGGCTACCATCATAATTGGGACACCAAACATTATTCAGAAGATCTAAGAGCAGAAATGCCAGAGGATTTGGAAGATTTAACTAATTATTTTGCAGTAGTATTGGGCTTTCATGAATTTAAAGCCGAAGCTGCAATTGTCAATTACTACAGAATGAACTCCACTTTAGCTGGTCACACAGATCACTCAGAAATATTTCTAGAAGCTCCTTTGTTCTCCATAAGTTTTGGCCAAACTGCTATCTTTTTAATCGGAGGACTGAGGCAAGAGGATCCAGCTCACGCAGTATTTCTTCGCAGTGGTGATGTTATTGTAATGTCAGGGGATTCTAGACTGAGGTACCATGGTGTACCAAAAATTTTACCAGATCCTTCTATGCCATGGGTGGACCCAGCAGATACAAATAATTCAAGAAGTGATGAAGACTGGAAAAATGCACAGTCTTACATTTCAGAAGCTAGAATAAATTTAAATATAAGACAGGTTTTAAAACCAGGACAGTTACATTTATAACATAATGTATATATTAAACTTGTATTGACAAAGTTATAAGAGTACAGCAGTGGTTACTACAGAGAAAATTCAAAACATAACAAATATTTTATGTAAATACTACAGATTATTTTTAAAAGTTGTTTTTTATATACTGTTATAGTATTGCATTAATGCAGAGTATTTTTAATAATATAAACTATTTATAAAAAATTTAAAATAAATAATTTATCAAAAAATATAATTTTGTTTTTATTTGACGTCATCAAATCGTTTTGAATTTCGCGGCTTTCTAGTTCGATTCCCCGTGTTCCGTTCACTCAAGTCGATATTCCGGTCCGTCAAAGTCAGCTGATCAATCTTATTCCTGCCTACTTGTCGTGCTCAGAAAACATGTCGGGAAAAGACAAACTTCCTATTTTCCCCTCTCGGGGGTAAGTTTTTGCTCATTTTACCCTAAATACTATACGCAAGCATTCGCGTAAGTTTACTGCACACTGACGAAAAATTATTTTCCAAAAATTTGACATTTTTCTCTCGATTTCGGGGCTTCGAAAAAATGGGTGTAACCCCACTTTGGGGAAACTTACTAATTTGCGCAAAATTTAACTTTGTCTCGTGACTCTCCGATAGCGAAATCCGAAAGCGTTTTATGCCTTTTTATCGCTCGTTTTCGGGAAAAAGATACTTTGATTCTGTAGTCAGCTGATGTCACGTGCTTCGTTCTTTTATTATGGCGATGCTTTGCTGTATTAGTTCTCTAGTAAATTATCTAAGTAAACAAAATTAATTGATGTGCCTTCTTGCAGTGCCCAAATGTTGATGAAGTCTCGACTGGCAGGGGCACAAAAGGGCCATGGCTTGCTCAAAAAGAAAGCTGATGCCTTGCAGATGCGTTTTAGAATGATTTTAGGAAAAATCATTGAGGTACGTCAAAAATATTTCTCAAAAAACATCTTTGTACTTATGTTGGGTGTGTCATATGATTTTTGGAATAGTTCATCAAGTTGAATGATTCTGTGATGTATTATGTCAAGGTTGAGAATTTGTTGATTCAATAATTTACAATTACCTAGTTCATTCTGTTATTTATAATGCTTAACAAAAATATTTAATTTTTTCAATGGCACAAAGTATAAAAAATAATTTTATTTTTTTTTTATTTAACATTTTTAAATAATATATAATTATTAAATAAACATTTTTTTTTTTTTATTTAGACAAAAACCCTCATGGGTGAAGTAATGAAGGAAGCAGCCTTCTCTCTGGCAGAGGCCAAATTTGCTACTGGTGACTTCAATCAGGTGGTGCTACAAAACGTGACCAAGGCACAAATCAAGATTCGCTCAAAGAAAGACAATGTGGCAGGAGTAAACCTTCCAGTATTTGAATCGTACCAGGATGGTACTGACACATATGAGCTAGCTGGTTTGGCCAGAGGTGGACAGCAGCTGGCCAAGTTGAAGAAGAACTACCAGAAAGCAGTAACACTACTGGTAGAATTGGCCTCACTTCAGACTAGTTTTGTAACTCTTGATGAAGTAATCAAGATTACGAATCGTCGTGTCAACGCCATTGAGCACGTTATCATTCCAAGAATTGAAAGGACACTGGCCTACATCATCTCTGAGCTTGATGAGCTTGAGAGAGAAGAATTCTATCGTCTGAAGAAAATTCAGGATAAAAAGAAGCAAGCTAAGGCTAAGGTAAATATATTAAGTATATTGCACCTCTAATGATGCGATTTATAAATTGCGAGCCCCGATATTATTATGTACTTTGAACTGACATTTAATTAAATCCGGTTTTTTACATATTCATTAATAAAAGAACATAAATTATTTTATAGGTGGAGGCCAAAAGGTTATTAATGGTCGCTGCTGGAAGAGACGAGGAAGTCGCTAACATGCTGGACGAGGGCGACGACGATATCTTGTTCTAATTGCCGAACGTTTCGAACCGTATATATATAAATAGTTACTTTTCAATCACTGTCATTAAGAGGGGGGGCTTACGAAAATTCCATTGTTAGTTACAATTAAGCATTTTCCACTCGGAAAAGATTCAGTTGCAACAGTGATGAAAAATTTACAAATACTTATTTTAATGAAACTAAAAAAATACACAATGCAAACTCTTGTGAAATTTGTGTTTAATTAATTATTAAAAAAAAGATGTTGAGAACGTGTTTGTTTTTCTTTTCTCGCAATAAAAGTACAGGTTTAATGTATATTGTAAGATAAATATCTTAAGAATGTTTGGTGCTGAACGCCCTCGTGAAATATATTATGTTTTACTGAATGTACTACACAATCTCTATGGATAAAGAAAGAAAAGTTTACATTCGGTATAGAAAATTGTATTATTTAATATTGTTACTCTCAATTAACCACCAAGAATTGAATTGTAGACAAAGGAGCTTGCGATTCGTATTATTCCTCCCATTTTTTAAGTTGCAATATATAAAATGTATTATACAAGTTGTTATTACAAATGTCGTCTATTCGAGAAATTTCAGTATTGTAGAACCAGTGTACAAAATGCTGTATTAAGAAATTAAAGTTATTTTAATTATTTTGGTTTTTAGATCGTTTAATAAAACCGTAAAATTGATAATAGTTTAGTTTGTTGAATTTTATCAGATACCTATAAAGTATTGTATTTCTAATTTTACAACATTTAATGTGGATTACACATATTTAGGTTCGATGTAGTGTAAAAATACTGCATGACAGATTTGCGAAGTATTCGATGAAAATTTCTCACCAATCCGTTAAATTATATTTTCAATTTAAATATATAAAAGATTGCCTTTAGTCCAATAAAAATACTAAATGACGCACTAGTAAACTGACGTTCACGTGCGCATATGAACAGGTGCCAAAGCTTAGTGTCGTACTTGCAGATTGTTTTTTTTTTTTCAAAGTACGCATTTCAAAATTCGATACAATCGAAAGTCGACAAAAACAAATGGCGCGAAAATTCAAAATTGGTAGATTACAGATACTAGAACTTCCGACCACGTATTCTACATAGAGAGCTTACAATCTCACTAAGTACATATCATGGTACGTATAACGCAAATGATTACCAATAATCTAACAAGTAATTAAAAATATGATTTTTCAGTAATGTTATTTGAACTGATTATACATATTTCTTATCTGCGACTCATTCATGCTGACTGTATAGTTCTGCGTTATTTTTATACTTTTTAGAATAAATCGATAGTCTTGCTGTATATACTTTCGTACATCGAACGTCGTCGTCTTTTCATAGACGGTAATTCCGTTTCACAAGGAAAAACGTTATTATTGAGTATTTCTGACCAATTCTAAGCCATAAATAAAGCTCTATTAAATGTTAGCTACTTCATAGCCATCTTTGACTATTGCCATTAAAAAGTTCAAATAGTGTTCAATGAATCTTTCTACGTAGTGAAAAATTGGACAACCTTTTCATTAAACCTAGGCCAGTCTAGCTTTAACATCTACAGCTCGGAATTCCTATTATTATTTAATCAACATTTCCTCTCCATCACATTGACATTGTCTGTATCTCTACATCGTCCCACACGCATACATGTATGCAAACCCACCTAGCCATGTTTTATCAAAAAATCAAACAAAGGAATCATCCAACATACACCATAGCTGAAATCCCATCCTAAACCTTTTCATTCATCCTCACCGCGGACCCTTCACTTTTCTCTCATCTCTTGCGTTATCGCCCGCACAGCAAACCCGCGCCATCGGCCATTTAAACTGAAAATCCCCCACTTACATCCTCCCATCCTTCTAGCGTTTTACATCAACAATTTCCCCTTCTCAATTCTCCTCTCCAAAAAAACACATACACACGCACACCAACACCACTACTCTGTGATTTAAAGGTCTCCACTCGCTCCCCCCTCCCCAGTCACCGCACCGACAACAACAACATTTCGTCGACGAAAAAAAAGCAGCGAGACGAACAGCTGGAGGATCGCGCTGCTGCTGCTGCTGCTCTGTGCTCCGATCGCAGCTCTCGCGCTCTCTTTGCGTGTGTGTACACCTTATATATATAGGCTGCTGTTGTGTATAGCGCGGATAGAGGAAAGACGACAGTGCGCACGGAATATGGCTGCCAACGAGCATCAGCAGAAAGTGAGTAGAGTCATTTTCATCGAGTTTTTCCAGGATCGAGTTTCACAATTTTACTGGAAATGGCGCGGAATCAAAGCTCTTTCTCGTGTCCATTATGAGGGACGAAGGTCATTCGGGCGCGGAGGGACGGGAGAGCCGAGAAGGATGGGTCTCTCAGGGCCGTTCTTTGTCACGGCGGACTTTCATTGTTGTCTACCATTGTGTGTGTGTGTGCGTGTCTCTCTCTCTCTCTCTTTTCACCCGAAAATCCGCGCGCCGACTTCTCGCGGAGCTTTGGGGAACACGTCTCGTCCTCCGTTATCTTATCGGTGGAGAGGAAAATTCGACAAAAGCTTCGTGTGGCTCTATGGCTGGCCCTGTGTTTACATCGCGGCCGCGGCAAAACAGCTGTCAAATTGACAAACAAACGTATACATACACACGGAAGAGACCAAGAGAGACGTGTATACACATAAGCATAAGTGCACGTATACGTGCATTCAAGTTTCGCGTTTTTTTTTGCCGAACGAACGCGCGATTCTGTTTTTTTTTTCTCCGCGCTCTCGTCTCTCCGGCGCTCGCTCAAAATGGTGATCCGTCTCTTTGTGCTCTCTTGGTCTCCCGTTGCGACATTTTCCGCAACGGGATTTTCGCGAGCAGCGATAAGAACGCGCCCGAGCGCGTCGCACAAGTATGCGTGTATGTCTTTTTACGGCTCTCTTTTCTCTCTCTGTCTCCGTGTATACTTATACACTCGCACACACTTTTAGCGTTGCTCGCTACGAAGAGATAATAAATAAACGAGAGGGAAATTAATAATAATAATAATAACGAGAGAGAAAGAGAGAGAAACGCAGACGTCAGAGACGATCGTTGCGTTGGCCCCCGCAAGTGAGCGTTTGTGCAAGTCACATATATAAGTATATGCGCGGAGGTTTTCGCGATTTTCGAGGAAAAACATATGTCCGTGCTTTCGTGCCCGCGGCTATGTGCAATAGAAAAGAGAGAAAGTATTCGTATTCGATTTTCGTCGATTGACGATTGGTATAATCGGCACTATTAATTATGTAAGCGCCGCGGTTTATTGATTGATGTATACTGCCGCTCGCGCGCGTAATAGAAAGAAAGAGAGATTATTTCATATATGCTGGAGCTTTTTTCCTTTTTTTATTAAAGTATAGATAAACTCTGTATTGACTCAGGTTCGGGTAGGAGGCCCCGTCTATTTCCGATTAGGCCGTATACGCGCGCGCGCCCATATGTCGTCGTGCGCGCGGAAGGGTTTTGATAAAAATATAATGTTATCCGTGTGGGATTCGAAAGTGTGATGGGACGTTAGTGTAGAGTATAGAGTTGCTCCGATAGTAGGAGAATTTTCGCGTGAGAGGGTGATGATGATAACGGAGCGATGACATCACATGGATTGGATGTTGTAGAAGGAAAATGAATGAGGAATTTTGAGAGAGAGAGAGAGAGAGAGAGAGAGAGAGAGAGAGAGAGAGAGAGAGAGAGAGAGAGAGAGAGAGAGAGAGA
>UXGD01002044.1:0-28907 GCA_900474315.1 Torymus auratus
TTTCCTTAAAACGACAACTATTTAACTTTAGAATATCTTAAATATTATTTCAAGTAGAGAAAATAAAACTAGAGAAAACGAGCTTCAATTTGCCTTTTAAGGATTAATAAATCTGGATTGCTTCCAAAGTTATGAACGTTTAAAATTGCACCAAAAATCGATGAATTTTGGGGATTAAACAGTGCATTTTCGATGCTCAATTTCAAACACGCGTAACTTCGGAAGCAATCGAGATTTTTTAATCCTTAAAAGATAAATTAAAGCTTGTTTTCTCTAGTTTTATTTTCTCTACTTGAAATCATACTTAAGATATTCTAAAGTTAAATAGTTGCCGTTTTAAGAAAAGGTTTATTTAAAGACTTTTTTCAAAATAAAACTAAAAGTGTCCAGAACTTAATTTTTTTTTAACGTTAAGGTCTTTTATGGCAGCTGTCTTCGTATTTCTATATCCAAACATCTATCTCAAAGTTTCAGCCAAATCCGTGATCCGGCCCCTGACCCTCTCCTAGTGAGTTGAGTACCTGCATACTTAATTTAGTCTATAATATACATATACATTTTTCGTTACTACTGGTAACATTGTACAAGATTTCCTATATTGCAACACTTAGATATGCTATATACAACAGACGACGCTATCTCCGCGCCATTCTGAATGTTGAAATCCGAGACTCCGACGCAAAGTCCAAGTATATACTTCTTCTTCTCCACCCAACATCGTTTGCCTCCTCTATTATATCTTTTCTGCAAAAAAACTGCCGTGACGTAGCCTGCTATGCGCGAAGAAGACTCGCCGGCGGGACTCTCCCCGATCATTAAAGCGTCGACAATGCAGCGAAGGTCGCGTGCTCCCACTTCGATGTATGCACACACGCCTATACCTATATATGTATGCACCGGGAGAGCCTTTGTGTACACAGCCGCGCGTAGACGCGTACCTATATGCATTCGAGTGAGACCGAGAGAAGGCGAGATGGATGTAGACGTGGGTGGTAAGGCCGTGGCGAGCGCGTTGCTCCGTTTCGCGGTACGCTTACACCTATGTACGCGGGAGAGCTATATAGCGGATAAACTCAATCGTCAGGTGAACGGCGGCTGTGTAAGTATATATGTATATATGAATTGGAGCGGGCGCGTGCGCGTACTTGCGTTCAACGTCCGGCTTTACGGCCACGAACTGCCGTATATAAATACGTGTGTTGCCGTCCGATCGCCGATTGTCCCGGTGTGTGTAGATTAGTGCGGCAGGAGCAATCGCCTCGGTGCGCCTGTACTAACCGAGTGGTTTGCCTCTGCCATGGCTGTTATGGGGGATTGTATATGGTGTTTCATTCGTAAATTTTATTTCATTGGAATTTTAGAGCTGTGCGTATTCAATAGTGCGGGTGATAAACGGTTTCATATACTCTTTTTACCGATTAAGATGTACAAAACGAATTTTGAATGTACTCATATCGTGTGCAAACTGACAGATAACTTCCGTTCTACGAGTAAAATACTTGAATATACGCGCAAGAGAAAGGTCTCGTCAACTTACGTAATTTAAGAAAAGAATATTATATTTTCACGAATACTTAGCCTTGCAGTTGAATTGAAGGCAAGGCTTCACCTTTTAGTGATAATAGGTAGTATTTTTTTAAATGACAATTTTCGTGCCAATCTTTCGAGGCAAAAACACTTGTTTAAATCTCTTTTTAAAAAAAGGTATTCATATTCAATAATTGAGAAATAAGAAAAGATCTTTATTATTATGAATGAGTGTAAATATTATAGCAGTGGCAGGTATACAATGACAAATGTACTAATAATTAAAAATTTCGCATTCGACCTCGCGTTATATACTTCACGTCGATAATTTGATTGAAAGGAAAAACATTGGCGTGACCACATCCGAAGAACGAGTCAGCTTCGATAACAACAAACACAAACAAGGCTCGCTCAACGCAAGTAAAAGAAAAAAAGAAACGCAATTTGGAAATTCCACAAACGGAACGGCAGATCAAAGAACGTGTGTGTACACACTCACATATAGATGAACACAGCGTGCCTGTGACGGAATGTCCCGTATGCGTGATATGGCCGCGAGCGGCGAACGGCCGACTCGTACCAAGCCGTGACTACTTCCACTTTTAGCGCGCTCTCTCTCACTCCCGGCATGTAGGTACATATACACAGGCTCTGGATCACACCTGTGTGTGTGTGCTTGTGTTTGTGTCGAAAGCCGCTCTCCGGCACACATATACCCAAGAAATTGGTCCCATCGCGCAGCACGCGTATTTGCGTATATATATATACATAACATACATGCCCAATTTTTGTTTTTCCTCTTGCGGGCATTCGTCACGGCTGCGTATATATATACATATACGTACACGCGATCACGCTCCGACCGAATTCCCGTTATAGGCGGCGATCGTCGGCCGATGAACGAGCTGTGTGTATATTTTTTCCACACTCTCCCGCAGTACACCGATATAGCGCATGCTCCAGCGCTTATTTGTGCGTATGCGTGTATGCATTTGGCATAGTGTGCATTATACGTGTGTGCGTGCAGCGTGTCTGTATATATATCTGTATATCGAAGCAGGAAATTCGAGAGCGCGGGGGCGTTCGCTGGAAATCATACATTGAGCGTCGAGGAGCGAACTTTTTCGACGGTATTTATGATGGGGGAGGGCCGAGTCAGTGATTTGGAAGCGCAAAAAAGCTCGGCTACGTTTGGGAAAATTGAATTTTCCAACGCTTGAACGGGCGACCCTATGTGCATTGAGCTTAACGACCCCGCGTCGTAAATTATAATTGTTAATAACAGTTAATAATTGTTAAAAATTATTTGAAATTGTACCTGTAAATTTTACAAAATGTGGGGTCCTGGACATATTTTCAAATAGTTTTTTCAGTAGTTTGAAACAGTTAGAAATAATTTTAAATAATTTTGGATGATATTCAAGAAAAATTAATAAATTGTAATTAATTAAACTATTTATAGTAACTGCTCCAAACTGTTAAAAAGAGTTACAAATAGTTATAAACAATTAATAACGACCAAAATCCTACATTTTACAACATTTTTCACCCGTTTATAAGCAATTCTTACTAAAAGTTTTTAACATATTTGAACCAAAATATTTCCGCAGTCGGCGAGGTTCATTCGGATTTTTCGCGTCTATTTTCATGCCTATAGAAGTTGGTGCGAACATAAGGAGCGCGGGAGCCCCGACACTATAGATCATCATTCACTTTAATGCGCGGACTCAGAGGGAAGAACAATGCGCGAGAAACTTCTCACTTAATGAGCGTGAGCGCGCGGGCGCGTCTTCAAGCCGCGAGATGAGCGTGTCATCATATACACACTTTTCGGATCAACTTCTGGAAATAACACTCTTGTTGCTCTTTATTTTGAGAAAGTCGCCTGATGTCATCACCAAGAGTCACGCTACCACGTCTCATGTTCTCCAATCTAAATTATTCCACTTTGTACCCAGCTCCGTTTTAAAGACCAATATTGTTCATTCAGTGTATTACTAAGCGTCGAAGTGAATCATTGAGTAATAGTTATAAACAAGCAGAACCGCAGCTATACAAATGCTTAACAGACTGAGGACAAAAAACTCTTGGAATTGACGGCACACGAAAAAAAGGAGTTAAAAAAAATTTCGGAGCGTCTCAGCGAGGTCGAGTAATATATAGCTACAGCTTATAGCAAAGGGAAATTCCCGAGACTTAGTCGCACGCTAGCAAAGCGTTCATTCGCATTATATAGCCTCTCTCGACCCGTTTTCTCGCGGTGCGAAAAAAAGCCACCTTCGGCCATCATCATCACTTCGTCACCCGCGCGAGTCGCTCTCAAACGCGCTACTCGTAAAAAAAAAAGACCCGATTCAGGTGGCCGCGGAACAAAGCGACGTAAAAAGAAAGAGGAAAAAAATCGCGAGAGAGAAGCCAGAGAATGTATACTTTACCGTAGGGTATCCGTTAGTTCCTCGCCGCTGGTTCTCGATGCCGCGAGAGAAGCGACAATGGAAAAATCCTTCTCCCGATCACTGCTGCCGCGCGCTATAGGATACCACAGCCGTGCACACGCAGAGAGATATATCTGCTCCTCTTCTTCCTCTCTCTCTCTCTCCTTTCTCCCGCAGCACACTAACAACAATCTCACATCATGGTCTCCGCGCGCGTTTGTACATAAACCTCACAATAACATAAACAACGCGGTGAAAGCGCGGTTCACAGCAGGGGCCAAGCACACATCATGCGCGTATACAGAAAGGCACACACGCGAGCGAGTGAAGTGAGAAGAAAAAACAATGCGAGGGTGACGAAGAGGAGTGCTCGGAGAAATGGGAGACGCGCGCGCGATCCTCCTCCGGGCGGTGTCGGGCGGCGACTGACTGCGCGTTTGCTGTGGCAGGCTGCGCGCGGAGAACGCCGCCGCCGTGATGATCTTTCTCCCGGGCTCTCCCTCCCCACTGCCAGCACACGCCGCGTTCGCAGCGATTTCAACCCGAGAGAGTCTCGCGCCTTTCGTTAAGGACGGTCTACACTAGCGGTCGTTGGCTTTTAGAAAACGCCTGACTGTTTTTTATAGTTTCTTTTCTTTTTTCGTCGAGGTAACTGCGAGCTTTTTTTCTCAAAGGCCGCTGGTGAGAGGAAGAAGCGTGTATATATGCACACTTTCGACGAAAAATTTACGTATTCATTGGATCAGAAAGATTGACAAGTGTAGAGCGCGTTTGTGTATCGTTTAGAATATAAGATAAGATGTTGTGGAAATTACATATACATATAGATTTTGTGCCGATAAAAGTGAAAGTTCACTTCTACTTTCGAATTCGATCCATTTGCAGTGTGTAATTGTGTATTAATTGCACTTTTTAATATGCATCAAGGGAAATTAACGTACTTATTTTGTATATTAGAATGTTTTCTAGGAAAAGCTTTGGGTTTATACATTGCCGTGATTTTTTTGTGCAATTGCCTACAGATGCTCATATACTTATGTAAATTGAAATTCGAATTTTTTTAACGAGGAAAAATGTTTTAATTAAATATAAGCTTATGATTTTTCTACTTGGTTAATGTATATAGACGGTGTAATCGTCCAAGTACATTTTTCATAATAATTAAGACTCTTTTTATCTGTTATTTTATTTAAACAATGGAACAGTCCAGACGAAAGCGTGAATGGTTAATTTAATCAAGCACCTATGCGACTTATTCATAAGTAATCGCAGAAGGTTTTTGCGATCCACAACTTCATGACACATTGTACTATTATACACACTTTGATGATTGACGCTCTCAATAAAGAAATATTTATACAATAATGTTTTCAACTAATAATGTTTAACTATAGTAGCGATAATGTGCTTCAGAATTATTATTCGTTATAAAAAGCCGCTTTATTTTAGGATCTATAGTTTAATTTCCTCTAAAGTGGGTGACCCTTTTGCCTCTCTCATTCGCCGTCTATTCTTACGATTCTCCGAGTGAATAAACGATATTATTTTATAAATAGTTATTTACCACGCGGTGACGTCAATGAGCAGAAAGAGAGAAAAGAGCCGTCAATATAAAAAAGTCAGTTTTGCGACGCTTTGGCACTGACTCGCTCCGCCCTCGTATCAAAGCTCGCTCGGTCAATTACTCCAGAATCTCGCACGCGCTCTGTATTAATTATTATCTCGCAATAAATACGTATACATAAACAATGACCAAGAAGAGCTTATGCAAAATTCAACGTGTGCTCACGAATTCCTGCGACACGGCTGCAGGAGTTATTCGTTTCCTGAGTTGTCCCGATATTATTATTCGCCATTAAAATTCAGAGAGCGGCTCTTGGATGTATGTATATATAAGTGTAAGCGAGGCATTAGCGCCTTCGCGCCACGCTTCGCTAACTTCGCGGCGCGTAAGTTACGTTATTTTACATGGGAACGACCTGAGCGTATGTATATACGTATATCTATATATGTATATATTTTCCTCCTCACGTTTTTCCATCTCTCTCTGGGACGTATACTGCCGTTTCCTTTTATCCTCGCTAGGTCTGTATGCAATGAAAAAGTCCCAGGGACACGTTCCTTTCTTGCTCTCTCTCTAACTTCATTTTTATTTCCATTTTTTTCCTATTTTATTTTATTATCATTTTTCGCTTTCCGCACCTTCCACTCTTCTGCACTCTTTCATTCGTTTAATTTCTCGTTTGCTTGTTCTCTCTATTTCTCTCTTCTGCATATAGTATGCCGAGTTTTATATTCGCATTTTTTCGCCGGTAATTTCATTTCTTTCTTGATGACTTTATTAATTAATCTTTCTTAATCATGACTCTCTCAGCTTATTTTTCATAACCATTCTCGCTATTATTATTTAAATGAATTGGACTCATTTGTTTATGTGCGTGCAAATGAATGAAAACTTGTATAATATATAGTTATGCCGGAACAAAATAATTTTGTGACTTTATAAATTTTAAAAATTATTCTGTTTTTAAAAAGACTATACAACATAACTGATTCATTCCTGCCTCTCAACAATATTTGTTTTCACATTGTTCGGCTTTCATCGAAGCTTGTTATGGTGCATTTTACTATAACCTTTAAAAACCTTTGTAATAATACGAAGTATCAAAGATTCTCATTACTATAAATTATGCATATAATTATTCAAAACTTATTTCTTATACGATATACATCTTTAGAACTTATTTTAAAAATACATAGTCAACATTAAACAAAAAACTTGTTAAACAAATGACACAAACTAAAGTCTTTTAATTAGTAATCATTGCACAACATTGACACAACTCTTTCAGCAGACCGCAAAGTCTACGAAAAAGTAGTTAAAATCAAACACACGGACTGTACGATATTCTGTCGCTCTATACGTATATGGACGGCTCACACACAGGCCCGCGAGAGTCAAGTAAGTACTCAAAGCGGCCCAACTTCTCTTGAAATATTTAGCGAAAACACACGCGAGACTTCCGACTAAACGTGAAAGTTGAAGCTGGCGCACTACTGCTCTGCTAGCGATCTCGCATGAAGCGAAACCCATCTCTCTCTCTATATATATAATACATGCAGCAGTATAGGCTTATATGCGCGCTGACTTTTCATCCTCTCGTACAGTTATTCGAACCATCCTCCCCGTTCCTCTCAAAGCCGATAGAGCGTGGCGGTCTATCTGCGGCCGCGCAGCTGCCCCGTTTAATTGGCACTCGTCGTGTGCGCGGGCGTTGCGCGCGCGCCAGACAAGTTTTCACTTGCCTCCCTCTCTCTATCTATCTTTCGCGAAAAGTCCATGGCAATTACCGCCCTCGCGGGGGCCAAGAAGCACCCGTGGCTGGTCAGAGTGCATCATGCCATGCACCTCGACCTCGTCGGCTTTTATCATATACGTGTATGTTATATACAAAGCTCGCGCGCTTCGTTCCATCTACTCGTAACGGAGCTGTTAAATGTACCTATATATGCTCCATTCCCGCATGATTTCTCTTGCATGAATGGTTCAACAAAAAGTTGTATATACTAATTGAACGCAAATTGGAAATATTGTCCAATAATTCAATTTCATTGAAAAATCAAACAAAGTAAATTAAATGTGTATATACATTTGTGGTATGTTTCCGTGAGAAATTATGTATGCATTTGTAAATAAAATGTAAACTGTCCTCTTCATTCGACACAAGCAGAATATATTCATAAAATAATATATCATCATTGAGCTTTTGAAGCACACACATGGTCTATTTAAATCACAAGAGCTCTTGAACGCACCGCGCTCACTTCAATCGGGCTATTAAGGTACTTGCCCAATCAGAGCCGAAAATAACACTCCACCCGCTCTGTAATGCCGAAATCATATAAAAGTAGTCTTACAGACGCCGATGAGTCGCGCGCAAATACTCGGGGCAAATTGCGCGCCGACGAATTTAAAAATAGCCGCCCGCAGATAACACACGTCTGCTCTCTTGTACGTAGCGTCAGACTACAAGATATCATTGCGAGTAGGTATGGTTCGAGCTGCGCGCAGCATCAATTGCGGCGTCAAAGGAAGGAAGCCTATACGCGTGTACAGAGGGAGGCAGCGGATCTTTCATTGACGCTAATGCGCGCGCTCAATTATGCAGTTATGCCCGCGCGCGCAACGACCGCGGTAAGACGACTCGCCGGGCCCCTAATGGACCAATTGACGTAATTCGCCCTAACTATCCCTCCTCCGCGCGTGCGCCAATTGGACGCGCGCGGCGACTGATGTCGTTTGAGCTGATGAGCACTGAAAAGAGGAACGATGCTGTATATAACCAACGTTGTTGTGACCTGGCAGAGAACGTTTGTCACAGTGGCGCTTTTTTCCTGCGCGGGCCATCGCACTTTTTCCATCACCGCGTCCGACACATGTGGCGTGTTAATTCGGGCTATTAATTCACGGCGAGCGGCCTCGAATTGAATTCCGGAATTCTTGGGGATTCATTTCTCTGTTGCTTTTTATGGATACGTGGGTGAAAAAAAATAATGATGGCTAAAAGAAAAACTTGGAATTGATCATGTATAGCAAATAACTTTGTCGAAGGTGAGAACGTTATTATATTTGCTATTCATGCATTGTTCACGGACATTTGTATCACTGATTGTTTCAGCTCTAACGGTTTGTTGACCGAAATTAATTATCACTCGGGTGTTAATTATTATTTGTTTATCATTAGTGAGATTGTATGAATGGCGTTCTGTTATAATTGCACTAGTGCGCTTGAAACGGCCCCATTATATGACTGTATATAGTTTCCTGAATTGTTTATGGAGTACCGCCTAACGATGTCAAAAATTTGTTCCTCTTTCTATACACTGATTGCAGACCCAAGTGTTATTATTTCTTTGTTCTCATTATACCAGAGGAATTGTGAAATTCCAAAATGTTAGTTATAATTGAGTCAATTATCAAGGTAGTAGAGGAAATATATAGTTTCGAATAGAACTAGTTCCTGATAGGAGTAATTTTGGAAAGCATGCTTGTATATAAGATCAAAGTAAACAAAATAATGACACCCCTTGAACCTAAAATAGCACACCCCAGCAGGTATTTATGACATAACATATATTTTTCTCACATTACTCGACCTTAACATACTAACATTGAACCGCTGCCAAAAACGTAAATTTAGAAGAGTTTTCCATTCCCGTTTCCCTATATTTACAAGCTATAACTTCTTCTTTGCGTAAATTCCATATAATAGTATTATCGTAAAACAGGCTGGAATGCTTAACTTATATAAACGTATGGATATTTTTAGACCGTACATAACTACCGTTGGCATTATTGAAACCAATCTGCACAGAAAAACGAAAATAAAGGTTCATCCGCGCGTCAGAGCAGTTGTTAGCAGTTCATATACACGCAGCAATCTCGCATAAAACATCTCTCGTCATATTAAATTTTGCACGAGCTATACTATTTGCAATAAAAATGTAATATACGAGAACGCTCGGGCGCGCTCAATTTACATAGGTGCGCCACTTGTGGGAGTATATATATACGGCATGAAAAAACGCTCCCCTGCGAGAGGGTATAAATTTGCGAAAATACATTCGCCTCGCTCCGAAGCTCCGAAATTCATCAGAGCGGCCGAAATGTTTACGATCGTTTGCTCGTTATATACATTGTAGGTATATACGCGCATATTAATAAGAGAAAGCATTGTTTACAATATGAAAAATGACTTTCACTCGGTGTACAACGGCACACTCGCGCCGCCGCTATCCGCAATCTCTCTCGCGCGTGCTCGCACGCACATTTATACAGA
This sequence comes from Torymus auratus, assembly GCA_900474315.1. NCBI lineage: Eukaryota > Metazoa > Arthropoda > Insecta > Hymenoptera > Torymidae > Torymus > Torymus auratus. The sequence goes on from UXGD01002044.1 coordinate 9,803, forward strand.
CGCGTCGCGTACTACAGGGGCGTACCTCTCTCTTGTCTCGTATTTCCGCATTTTTATACGAATTTCCCGTGCGACGCATCGCAGCCGTTATTTCCAGCTGCGACAGGCCGCATGCGAAGCCAGATAAGCGCGCGTCGTCCGTCGGATTCTCTCGCTCTCTCTATCTCTCTCTCTCTCTCTATACTCCCATCGCGTCCGCGTGGGAAGAGGCCGCGCGACGATATACGCACGTACTCTCTTATTCCTCTATATATCCCCGATGCACTCGCGTGCCCCCGGATTATTCCCGCTTGATTTCATCATTGCGCCCGCGCGCACTATATATACACTCCTGCACTTCTCGTGCTATGCGGCTCTTCTGCGCAGCGAGGAATTCGCGCGGTTATTGAGCAGAAATATTTTAATGCGTTGCATATGTATATATATACGCTAGAGAGAAGAGAGAGAGAGCGGTCTATGAATATACAAGCCGTGCCGCTGTTGCTCTATACGCTTGAGAGTGCGGTGCTATGTAGCTGCGCGTGCTGCTGCAGTCGGAAATAGCTCGCCGCAAGAGCACGGAGGCGATAGAACCTACTCACGGGCCCGAGATTCCCGCTTTTAATCGCCCCAAGACGGAGAAGCGCGCGGCTTGGGATAGGGAGAGCTAGATACTCAATATAAACCGCTGTTTTTTTGACCAGAGGAGATCGATTCGCGATAGAATATTGAAAGGGTTCCGTTATATTACTGCAGTTCTCAGCTAGCTATTATTGTTTGATTTTATTGGAAAAATATTAAATAAATCAAATGTCTAATTTTAATTGGTTATAATGCATATAGTGTATATTATTTCTGTATAATAATAAAAACTTTTTATTCAAAATTTATGAAAAAGACTGGAATTTACAAATTAATATGCCTTTAGTAATTCTTTATCATGAACTATAAAGGTTTTCATTACATGTGTCATATTACAAACCTATATACTTTTAAATTTACAAAAGAGTATGTCCCGGATAAATGCACGTTTTACGTTTTAGAGAAGCTCCGTTATAAAACAATATCAAAAACTAGAAGTGCTCTTGTGGTATATAAGGTGCTCGTAAAAGTGTATCTGTATAATAACGCTATATGGGAGATTCATATATGGGTAATCAACGTTGTCGTAAAAAGCGCGCTTGTAAAATTTAAATGAATTTCCGCGTGGGCGAACCGCTCTGAGAGCTTTCCAAAAACGATTTTAAAATGTTAACAATTCAGGCAGAGAGCGCGAGATTTGAATAAAAAGTATTACGGAGCCATGAGTAAGTACTCCTTTTTCGCGCCTCGACCATATTTTATGCTTGCTAAATCGTGGACATTTTTTCTCGGTCTAATATTGATGTAGCGAGAAAGAGGTGGAATAAAAAGAATGAGGAGATTAATGTATGACTATATTACATATACGTATGCTGTATTTAAAGTTTTGCTAAAAGCTGTGTATATTAAATTTACAATTCTTCTATTTTTTCGTATAATATTTTTTGTTAAATAAGTATATAAAGAATTCTCAAAATTTTATACAGTTTAAGTGTAAAAAAAAGAAAGTTGTGCAGTAGGCTATAAAATATACTAATAGAAAACTTTCCAACAGTCGAAAATGGTCTGGTGACACGGTTTTAAAAAAATACTGAAAAATGGACAAAAAGTAGTCACTAATGATTAACCAATAGCAAGCTATTGAATTGGCCAGCAAATATGCCAAAAAAAGCTATTAAAGTATAAGAAAAGAGCTATAGTTTGAGATGAGAATCAGATGATTTGGCGCAAAGTTAGGTGTATTTGAAAATCGTGAAAAATGACCAAAAATGAGCGATTATTCCCGAATTCACGTTCAATCACTTTTGGTCATTTTTCGCTATTTTCAAATGCATCTAAGTTTGAGCAGAACCGACCGATTTTTTCGATTCTCCTCTCAAAATTAAAGCTCTTTTCTTCTTCTTTAATCGCTTTTTTGTGGAATATTTGTTGGCCACTTCAATAGCTTGCTATTGATTAATCATCATCAGTGACTACTTTCTGTCAATTTTTCAGTATTTTTTTTCTAGTGTATTTTATAACCTAGCTATGCAGAATAACCAAAAATTTTTTGCAGAGGTGGGCTTCCATTTTTTTTTTTTAACCCTCTAACTGTAGAAAATTTTGAGAAGTCCTCATATACGTATTATTGTATACCGTTGATATCACACTATATAATAACGCTCCCATGACAAGGCATCAGAGCGATTACCGTCTCTCCCTTGGACTTTTATACTCGCGCGGCGATCAGAGAACTGCCATCATAGATCACGCTTGAATTCGGCTGAAGGCCCCCCCCCCCTCAATTTGGCGTATATTGAACGCGACTTTATCCCCCGGCTTGCGATCGGAATATGCCACTTATATATAAAAAGTCAGAACGGCGGCCATCTCCGCACGTCATTCTCTCGCCTTTCATAAAGCCACACTATATATACCTCTATATACTTTGCTCGGTAACGCGTCAATAAACCGGGGACCGATTGGCAGTCCGAGGACCGCAGCCGCCTTTGTGCCCCTCTATTCCGGGCGACATATATTCGCCGCGATAAATGGCGGGGATTTCCGCGCGCGCCGTATACACACACGATCGTTGAAAACTTTCTCGACGCGATGCGCGATTTCTACGCGAGATGTGTGCTAGCTTGTGTATATATACGTCCTTTGCCCTTTGAGGAAGAGGAAGTGCGAGCGCTTGACAGAACGCTCTCTGTACGTCGCTCGATCGAATCGTACAAAGCGATTCGTAAATTCCGACGTCCAAAGAGAGTGTATACGATGCTGCAGCAGCTCTTGGGCGAACGCGCGCCGCGTTTGCTCGTAACGGGAATCCCTGCAAGCGAGAGAGGAAAGAGAAGAGGGTATACGGGAGAAAAAGACGCGGAGTAATACGTTGTAGATATATATAGCCGCGAAGCAATCGGGCGAATATCGGGGAATGCGAACGCGCGCATGGCTTTTAATAAAGCTGGAGTTTATCCGACAGCGACGTCGGGCGTTGGTTTTTTTTTGGGTGGGTGAGATTTCCAAACTTATCGATTGGCCGGATATGAATGAAATGGTTTAACTGCGCGCGCTTATTGCTACACTGCTATTGCTAGCTTTTAATCTCGCGAATATACTGGCCGTTCGCAGTTTGTGTAAGCGGGTAAATTGCGTCGATCGATCCTGGATATAATATATTAAATTGCACGGATGAATTTTTTTGAAATTCGTGTTGCACAGGCTTGGATTCATTTGATATAAATGAAAAATCCAAAAATTCTCAAACAAATTTGCACGAAATTTGTATTTTATTTTGTTTCTATAGTTACTGTGTTTTTTACTTTGAGCTTTATTTACAATCGTATAGCCGAGAGTAACTGTTTTTTAATTAAAAATTGGCCGGTATACACAAGTTACTCGAAACGTTTGGCCGGAACAAGCGGTGTCATCGAACGAAAAATAAAAAACTACGTTTGGATGTACTTTTATTTTCAATCGCATTTCAGTATCCCGACGTTCGAAATACTTTCACGTATTTATCCTCGCTATATATATCTGAACGTTTTTATTTACCTCCACGTGACCGACGCGTGTATACTATTGCATGCATACACATACGAAATTTCCCTTCTGCGCGTGTGAAAAGTCAGCTTAAAAAATTGCTGCCTATGGCGTCTGCCTTGCGAAAGCGCGCGTCCGCGTTAAAACTGTCGAGATAGAGAGGAGAAGTAGCTAGGCGGTGTCGAAAAAGATGTTCCGCGCACGCGACGGGCCTAACGAAACGCTTCAGTGGTAATGCTAAACGCTGATTACACGCTGCCGCGCGGGGATAACGGATAGCTTTTTCGAAAATTACTGTTTGCATTATACGTTGTACATGTGTGAGCGACGAGGGTACCTTAGCTGTGTTGTAAAATACTTTTTTAAACTGACATTATTTTCTTTTCAATATCTTAATATGAACAACCTATTATTATGGAAGTAATTATTGAAATGTTGCGGCCAAAGATATGTGAGAAATACTATTCTATTTATATATTATTTTTAACCTTTATCGATTATTTTGTTTATCCATTATTTTTGTAATTATTTATTGGGAATGAAATACGATCAGAAGCATTAATTCCAACCACATATTCTGTGTGTGTTTTATTTATTACAAACGCATTGCCTTGTAATATTCAATTTCAATAATAAATGAATTGAATATAAAACCAATGAGATGGAAAATAAGTGAGCATATAATTGTATTCTACAACGGCAATGGTGTTTTGTACTGTTTATGTATACCATGTTGTAAAAACTCATACGTTTAAAAATATTACACATGGATAATATATATGCGATGGAAGTAAGAAAATCTAAAAACACAAGACGACTCGCAGCTTCCTGCTCGCCTTCCAACGTTCCAACATGACATAACAATACATTCCTCTCCGCCTCCGTACAATAACATCGTAGGCAGTGGTCTTCTCCCCGGACAATATTATAAGTAAACTTGCACCTCTATACGCTACGTGCCGCTGTCCGAGCTATATGTGTGTGTATGTGCGCGCTTGTAATAATGCCGATTACAGGCGGGCGCGCATAGTCTCACGTAGTAGCTCGCTCGTGACCGGACTGTATATAATACGTGTAATAGTGTGCATGCAGCAGCGTATAGCCATCAGCTATATAACTCGCTATACTCGCGCCAGCGGGGCGAATTCCAAAGGTCCGCGCTGCAGCAGCCGAGACGCCTGCGGCATGCAACAGCGCAGCGAACGTTGCACTTTGCGCGCACGTCTATAGGGCCTATTTTTGCCGAAACTTTGTGGCTCTGTGTCGTGTTGCGCGTATGCATGTTGAGGTTTAACGATATTGAAAGTGCGGCTGCGCCCAATGTAGAAGCTATGGATTTTATGGGGCCGGGGCGCTTTTTAGACCGGATAGCCCGAGCTGTTATCGTTCAGACGATAGTTTGTAATGGGGCTCTTTGTCGGGAATTACGTAATGACTTTGAACGTTTTTTGGATGGCAGTTTAAAATTTCAATGGCGTTTAAGAAGCAATGAGAGTATAAAAGTTTTTAGTTTGTGGCTTCATTATATTATACGACAGTTGCAGATGATGCGAATAATTTTTTACATCTATACATTATAATTTTAGATTATCTTTGGCTGTGCAGTTGAAGTGGTACGCACAACTAATAGTATCTTAAATTAAATTAATTCTATAATAACTCTAGTTTTTAATCGCAATTTATATCATATTCATGTTTTCAGGATAATGGAATCTGCATTGTAATTATTTCGTAGAACCGATGCAATATGTTTCATCAAACGAGAATGAAATTGTTATTTTGTTCTCGTAAATAAAATATCAATTTTCAGATCAATTTCGAGATAAATTCAAATAATTTTATTTAAAAAATAACAATATAATAACTATAAAGTTTACAAAATTTAGGTCGAATTTAAAGATTTTTATTAAAAAAATTGTGTTTTGGATAGTGAAATAATATTTTATTCAATAAATTGAATTATTTTTAAGTGGATGAAACAAGTTTTTATCAAATCATCTGACTATAACATGAAATGTAAATATTAGTTGAAACCACATCGACTGTATTTGTTAGTCTAATTTGTTATTAGAAAATTTTTTTTATAAAAAGTGAATTACACTCGATGAGAATTAAAGGTAACCTAGAATTCAATTTCTTTTTTACTCATCTACCTTTCAATACGTGATGTGCATTTGCTGAACGCAATCAATAAAGTTCAAAGTTCAGGATTAAATTTATAACACTCGATGTGAGCAAGGATTATTTGCGCATAAAGATTTATTGTGCGTTAATACTCCTAAAAATATACTATCACGATAGAAGTTGGAAATGGAGAAATACTAACAAAATCCTGACTTGATATCGAAGCTTTTAATAAAATTGATCGAGTCTGTTGCAACGGCGAGCTTGTAAAGTTCTTCGTAAACGACCTGGAATTTGCAGATGTCATAAATCTCCTTCAAGTAAATACTTTTTTCGCTCTACCATATTGACAAGTTTGACGGGAAATGAAAAATTGTGTTAAACGTGGATATGCAGCTAGTATATAGTATGAATCAGAAGCAATGCTTGGTATGCAATTTTCATGTAAAAAAATAGGTGGATTTAAATCATTCATGTATTTTTGAAATTGGCCCGCAGATAAGCATTAATTACAATTGATAAAAATTAAAATGTTCTTGCTTTTAAAGACTAAAGAATTCAATAGGCGGCAGGCAGATCATATTCTGTGGTCGTTTTTAACGCAAGAAATTATAAATATTACTGTTTAGACGTAGCCACTGTTAGCAGTATGAACGAAATTGGAATATGCATGTGCCAACACGAGGGAGACACAATTCACGACTGTAATTTGTCAACGCAATGGTGCTGTAGAATACGTATTACCATAGTTTATATTTGCATACATATGCTTGTTAAAGGTAGCTCTTCCCGGATCTCGAGCTGATGTTAGCGACAATGGTTGGGTCAATGGTGAAATTTATTTTAATTGTAAATTCGGTACTTTAAACGAGAGTTAAATATGTTTCAAAGGCATTATGCTGGCCGAATAATAATCAATCATTATAATGTAGCTTAACTTTTCTGCATCCTAACGTATTTCAAAATGTGACTGATCGCCACTTAATGAAAATAATGGTATATAATATTGAAAGTATGCGTCATTCGATTAAAAATAATGTTTTTAAAATAATCTCTAATTTTGTAGAAACGCCAACAACTTACAAAAATTTATTCTCTTTTTGATATGCCATCGATGCCGAAAACGGAAACTTCTAAAACTTTAAGAAGAAACAAATGACAAAGATCGGAAACCTGTTGACATCTTTTGCAATTTTTAAATGCAAATGCACTTTAAATTCATTATCATAAAAAAATTTAAATCTAACTTGAGAATTGTGTTCCCTACCGTATACAAATTTAATAGCTTAAAAAATCTTAATAGCTACGAATCTGATGTAGATTGTATATAATACGATTGTTTACTTGTAAAATTGCACCTAGTTTCACACTAGCATGAATTCGTTTATTTTATATCGTAATAATCTTATTATTCTTGTTGTTATTAAGTTTCCTAACACTTTTTCGTGCCTTTTTAATATTTAGGCTCGACCGCTGCTACTTTTATATTATAAATTATATATTTACTAAAAACGTAATTGCCGCAGGAATCTTTTAAAATTTATTTTGTAACGCACGGCTATATTCATAATTTTATAGAAAGCCGGTCTAAAAGGCCGTTAAAAAATCTTTTGTTTTTACATAATCTAAAAAAAGTTAATAGACGCTCTCACTCAATTTTAAAGTTTTTAACTCATCTTTTTTTTTTTTTTATTTTTATACGCGGAATATTTTGCAAACTCTCGCTGCGCCTCTAAAAGCGGGGAAGAGTAGCCGCGCGCATAAATTGAATTTGATCTCTCGAAAAGCCGCGCGGAAGAGACGAAAAATCCGCAGCTCCGAAGCACATCCATCGCCCACTTTACGCGCGCACTCGTAAACTACTTTTCCGTTCGCCGCCTCGAAAACGAGCCATTCTTCGCTGATGCCTCTCTGCTCTCCGCGCGTGCATCACAGACACCGGAAGCTCTCACGTAGTAGTATAGCCTTGCTTTCTCCCCAGCGCTCTTCGCACACTCGTTCGCTCGTCTCGTATTCCACAAACTAGGCGGCGGCGGCGGCGACGCGCCGGCGTATACTTTAATCCAATTAATAAAACCTCGTCAAAGGCGGAAGGACACGCGTGAGAGACTTCCCCGGTCACGTGCGTAAAAGGGGGTCAAAGCATACACGGAAAGGTCGCATATGCGATCGCGCGCAGTTTCTATAGAGCTCATGCTTGTATTGAGGCGAGCGAGTCTGCATATAGGTACATATAATTATTATGCCTATGTGCGTGGTCAGCTCGACCATGCGTGTGTGTACATATACGAGGGGTTAGGCTCTTTTACCAGCTTTCAACGGGAATTTCATGCGCTCTTTTACCAGACAAAGTTATGTGGGTGTGGGTGTGCGAGCTCACGACATGATTAAGGCTAATGGCCTGCGATTAATCGGATTACCTTTATTAATCGTGGCTTACGAGCTATCCGGATTAATATCGCCCCCCGGTAAACTAAGGGAATCGATTTTTTTAATCCGCTACTGACACGATTTTATGAAAATAATGCTATAATCAGAAAATTGAATAATGTAAAGAAAAAAGAGCACCGTATGTAGTTGAACGACTTATTCACTAATTAAATCAATTGTTTTGTTTTCCACTCTGTTTTCAGCCAGGGAATATTATTGTACAATAAATCACTTTGCAAAAGGACAAAATTGAAGCATATGTATATACGTTGAATAATTAAATGGTAATTGTTCCGATTTTATCAGCAGCGTAAGTATTGCATTCGAATGAAAAGAGCCGCATGTAATATGTATGTGTATATAAGCAACCTTATAACTGTTTCTACGAATGTAGAATTTTTATTAAGGAAACGATGATTAAAAACAATTTATCGCCAGAGCGTGCAGACGACTATTCGAGAGCTTTACGTAAGCTACAGCGGTGATATATTATAAGTATATTTGAATAAATTTCTTTGACAACAACAACATTGGAAACTGGAATTTCCTCGCGTGTATTTCCAATTACCGGTGTATACGATGACATTAATCATCCCAGCGACAACTCGCAAAGTCGTCTATCCTCCTACTCTGCACGATCGACTGATCTCAACTTTCGCTCGAATTTATGTGCGCGAGAACACCTAAAGTTTGGGGTCCGCACATCGGCGCGACGATTATTCCGAGCGTATAACGCGCGCGATCTTCCTCGGCCAGTAGTAGGTAGTTTGCGAATCTGCTAGGCGAGCGCAGCCGGCACAAAGCTGCAGCAGTCGAGTTTCCACTCGGAATTAGGTGACCCGCTTCTGAAGGTCCGGAAGCTGCTCTTCCCGGTCGCGCGTGGTCGAAAAGCCGTGCAGCGTGTTATAACCGTGCGGACCACGCCGTGCGCGGGATATATCGACTTTGCCGTTGTTTGCAAATCTGCAGTTATACGTTGTACGCGCGAATCGTTCCGTATGATCTAGTTCGAGCAGCCTACTTGCGACTTTGTATATATATATATATGCTTGTGCGCGCGCACGCGCCTATAAGAGTGCACCGTTCGCGCGCTGCATGCGCCTAATCTTAAGGCGCAAAGCGTTAAGTACTCGAGCGAAAGCAGAACAGCGCAAAAAAGTCGAGAATCTTTCTCGTGCGCGCGCTCATCGTGTAGACCGATGCATATATTATATGCATGCAAACTCACATATAATTAATCGACACTCGTTCGATTATCTTCCGACGCGCTTATTCGAGCGGTTTCAATTCCGCACTAATTACTCGGCGTTTTTTACTTCTTCGCGGAAAAAGCAGACTAGGTGTGTGTGTAATATGTGTGTGCAGTGGTGCTACGGAAGTCGCTGACCCGTGAGTTTTTTTTCGCGCTCGCGCGCTGACTATCGACGGAGGTGTTAATGGCTGCGCCGCCGCCGCCGAGGCAGTCTCGAGCGAATAATTATTTCGAGCGTTTAGTGCTCCCGTAACTGGAAAATGTATAAGCTTTTATCGATTGCGATTCTCGTTAGCGCGCTGATTAAAATAGAACTCTCGTTTGATTTTCATGAATTTTTTTTACCATGCCTGCGATGTCAATAACGAATGTATACAGAATAGAAAACACCGTGTGTACTTGAGGGTTTTAATTTATGGTACAGACACTATATAGCTTTTTAATCAAATATTAGTCACACATACGTTATTGGTTGTAAAATATAACAAGTAGATAAAAGTCACATGTTTGGTTTGTTTATATACGTATAAGAATAATGCCTTATTAATTTGTAAAACAGAAAATGCAAAGATTAATAATTTTCCTATCCAATTGTCCATACGGTAAATTGAATATTTAAATTTAATCACTCACAACGGTGCATTCTGCTGTCCACGTCACATAGGTGGAACTTGAGCAAGAGCGTATACATATAACGGTCAGAGTCCAAATTGGATCTAGCAAGTTTATTTTGTTCGCGCAAACAAGGTGAAGTTGGCCAAACGAACGCGTGAATTTTTTTTTACAACGCGATGACGCGCTCGCACATTAAAGTGGAATTTTGCAATTCCATCATATTTCGGACTCTTTGACAAAATTACGCAGCGCAGGAAGAACTTTAATTAACCTTGAACCAGTTTCCGGAAGATAATATACGAGTTACATGAATAATACGAGTTGTTCCAAATTGCACATATAATTTTTCGCGTTATTACAGTATATATCAACAACGACGACGTTTTTATATATACTCTATATTGCTAGAGATTTACCGAAATATATATCTGGGACGCGCACGCGAACGTTCGCACGTAATCCATCCATATCAAGAAATCAAACGGCGGCAGCCTTCGGCGAATCTGAAGCGTCGGCGCAATCTATATTATACCGCCCGCGCGTTCCCGAAATAGTAGTCGATTCGACGGGCCGGAAAAAGTCCTCGATATATAGCTACGCCATAGCTATAACGCCCTCTAACGAGATCGCGCTTGTACGTCCGCCTCTAAAAATAAGACAAGAAGGATCACGGAAAAACGAAGGAGACGTTATATATACCGGAGACGGGGAGAAAATTCGCGGCGTTCTATACCCCAAAAGCGGAAACGAGAAATCGATCAAAGCGGGTCGACGACTCATTTTCTCTCTTTCTCCTGCTCTCTCTCCTATATGCGTCGTTGCGCGGTGGCAGGGAGCAAGGACGCCCGGGAGGACGAGTTTCGATGCGTGACGAGCCATCGTTCCCACGTACATATATATACGTAACACACGCGGGGGCACGTACCACATGTACTACAGGTACTCTATACTTGCTTCTCACGGGAACCTGGAAAATTAAGTGGGATCGGGAGGTCCCCGAGGTATGCGACGGACGACCGACAGACACCAGCTGAGGGAATTTCGTGTGTCATTGATGATGGCTGCTGCGCCCCTTTCCCCAAAATTATAACGACTCTGCGAGCATATTTTGAGTGGCTGGTGTCCTATGGGACTTTCGCCGTGCCGATGCGAGGTTTTTTAATGTTGCTTATTTCGGAAGTGGCTTTCATCCACCTGCGAGTTTTAAAGTCATAACTTTTATGTTGTTTATTATATTCTTTGTACGATTCACTTCCAAAATAAAGGTGAAAATTTATATTTTCTTTTGTACACTGCGTGCAGCGTACTTTTATACATGTAATAGAGCTGTATTCATTATTATGACATTTATACTGTAAAAAAAGAATAACTAGATTTTCACTTCTTCGTAGAGGAAGCTACGCGATAATAAAAGAAAGGTTTTCTGAAAAATGTGTATTATTTGTAGTCTAAATAAGCTATTATTTGAAATTATCTGTTTGGTGCCGGCGACTACGAGATTATTCATAAAAGCATACTTTAAAAAAATAACGTTATATCTGTTTATTAAAAAAAAGACTATGTAAAAAATACAAAGGGATAAAAAGCAAAAAAATTTAATCTTTATCATTATACTTTGCGTCCGGGCTTGCTTAATGAACCCGTTCAACCGGTTATGGGAGACGCGTTATGTTTTTGACAGTATATTGAGATAATGCATTATCTCCGGCTCGCCGCTTCTCAAATTATGCCATCGGCGTTGTAGGGGTCATACGGCCAGATGAAGCGCAGTGATAAATTTTCGACGAACTCGTGTTGCCGGAAAAAGAGGTCGTAACTGAAGATACGATGAGGGAGTATTCGCGATGCATTGCTCGAAAACACGCTTTTATAATAAAGGTTGTTCGAAAGCGTAAAATAAAAAGTAATGTTTCCTATAGCATAAGGCTCGTTCCTTTTTCCCAACGTAATAGCAGCAGCTAGAGCTGAATTTGATGCCTCAAGGGCTTTCAGCGTGTAAATTGCTTTTAGAGGCCTTTTATGCTCCGGAACTGTAAACGTAAAATAATGGCTCGAATCACATCAAAGGACTGTTTATATGTGTCTAAAAAGCCGTATGCGCCGAGAGGATCTTCTTCCTTTTCTCTCTCTTTCTCTCTCTCTCGAAAAGTGCGTCTCACCTTAAAACGCGTTAAGCCCAGGAGAATAAATGTCGACTTTTCTCTTTCGTTGAGGTAAAAAGGAGGCGAAGCGCCGCCGCCGGCCGAGACGAAATGAACACAAAGGAAGATAGCGGCGGAAACGACGTTATACACGTATAGGGAGAAAAATTTAGACGGCGACGACACGCCCCGTAGCCTAAACAGATTACGTCATTGCCTATATAGGCCCGTCTACGTCAAAGACTCTTTTTGCGCGAAGTAAGAAAAAAAAGGATATAGGATACGCACACGACGCGATGCTCGGTATTATTAACATTTTGGTGTCGGGTTTCACGATGACATGTCCTTGTCGGTTTTCCCCAGGCGTCGTCTAAATAACGGCGCTAATTGCACCCGAGATTATCGGACTATATATGACGCTCGTCACTCGCACCTACCGGTGTATTGTTTCGGCTCTTAGCGCATTGTTTTTTCGCATCCTTCGTTTCGACTGGTTTTTGCGCTCGCGCGTTATTGCATAATTTCGAAATAATTTTTCCGTGTATATAGTCACACGCCGAGATATTTTCCTGTACGTGTATGTTTAATGCACGTAATTTTCGTAATAATCATGCATGATGCAAGCGGGCATTCGTCATTAAAGCGAAATTAGAGAGATTATTTATCTTTTCAACTCTACAGAGCGGTAACAATTTGAAATGTGGTTGGTTAACATTGTAAAATTCGCGCTGATACCGAAAAATTATTGAGAATTAAAACGCAGTAAATATAGTACACAAAGTTTTCGGTTTTTTAGAGTGTTCATAAACAGTATTAAGTAACTGTTTGCGTTATTTACTCAAACAATTATTCATTAGAACAAAGAGTCTCGTTTAGCCATTTCCAGTTTCAACTAGAAATGCTTTACGTGCAGGTAATTTTATAATTTGACTAAATTTTAAGTGCATCACGTAATTTCGATTATGTACTCAGAAATATTAATGTTTCAATTTTTACACGCGTTATTCATTGTTTCCATTCTGCATTGACAAGTTAAACAATTAAACTTTTCAATGTAAATAATAAATGATAGCTAATGGCTAATGATTGCTTTTAAACGTATTGGAAATTTTCACACCCATAGGAATCGATTATGAAATAATAATTGTAAGAACTTTTTGCAAAGCCTGCGAATGTTTGAAGAGAAGTTCTTAAATTATGCATACCATAACGAGCATCGTAGTTAAATCACCATACATGAAAATACATAAGCACTACTAAAGCTGACGAGACCAGCCAGAGGTAGCACCCATGATCTTGCATACATGCGCATTTATAGTGTCCACGTTAACTTGTAAACTTTGACAAGGTTTCTCTCAAGTTTTCTCTCACACCTAAGGGGGTCAATCTTCTTTAAAAACTCACGTTATACATCCATGTAGCTTCGCTCCATAGACGAACATTTTTGACAGTGAATATTAGCAGCCGTTCCATTTACATATTTTTCGCTGTAGCTCGCAAACTTTTAAACGAAAGCACCGTTAGATATCGAAATTTCCGTTTGCATACAAAGTTCTTTCGATTAATGATCGCAGTTCTCAGCAGCTCTTATCTCTCGCCTCCTTGCACGTGTAAGCTCTTTCTCTCTTTCTCTATATTTTTCTCCTTACTCGCGTATCTCTTGCGGCTCTCGTTACGCAGATGTGGCTCTTCTGATTCGTGGAATTGCAGATCCGCTGAGTGACGGAGGACGGTTTCGTGATGTGTCACATATCCGCACGATAGATTGAGATAAGTGCAGTGAAGATTAAGAAGGATGATGAAAGTGGAGCGAATTAGTTCGTGCATGCGACGTTTAGACAGGAGGAACATATGTTCGTAACGCCCATACGTTGTTATACTAATGTTTTTTTGATAATCTGATGCAAGTTGAAGAGATACACTTAGCCGACCGGTTTTAAGATAAGAAAATATTATTGGGGATCAAAAATTAATTTAAAAATTTTAGTTTAAATTCGAAAAGATTTATTATATAATTGGCGTGAAGAGGGTTTTATAGCGCATAGTGTATTTTTTATATTTATTTCAGTTAGTTTTTAATGATAATTTTGTATGGTATAATTTAAAATGTTTCATCAATTAAGAATTTAATTTACTTCTTGTCCCTGATTCTAAACAAGCAAACGAGTTTATAGAAAATTTATGCTACATTTTGTATTATCCTATATGAGCTGATTTTTCTCATTTTTTCATTTGAAAGTGATTGAATAGCGTTTATGTAGTCAATGCGGTTTAGTTGAACGAATGTTTTTACAATGATTGAATGTGTATTTTTTATTGCATAGTTTCCGGGCGTTTGTCTCATGATATATTGCGGTTTTTTTCCTTTTTCTGTTAGTTCTGAACAACAATGAAGGATTTATTTGAAATATATTATTTATCTTTTATCCAGATAAAGGTTACGTATAAATTTCTTGCGTCGTTATTATTATAAAGTACTCAAAGAGAGGAACAGGCAATATGAAAACAAAAACAAATGTATCACAGCGTGGAAATGAATCATTAAAGGAATATCACATAATTGCTCATGAAATTTCCACAATGAGAAAAATACGTCTTTCAATCTAATAATGATTTCCTGAAAGTTAATGAAGCGTTGCAAGAGTTATTGCTTCTTTCGGAAAGACACCAATTAGGCAAGTAAAAGTTAATAAAACGTCGAAATTCAAGAACATTATTAAAAAACATTTTAATGGAAAAAATCTGTAGGTACTTCTTTGAAGGTGTACCAACAAAGCGAGACTACAAGGACTAGCAAATGAAGAAGTCCCAAGGAGCATTTATAAAGTATACTACGATCTCAGCAATGAAAAAGAAAAACATAGGGCTTCTGGGTCTAATTGAAAGTTAAGGCTCAATAAAAGTTCGCGCCAGCAACACAATAAGCGCCCCGTGCCGAGGTATACCTCGAATACTTACCCGGCTGCGAAAAGAAGGTCAGCAAGAGACGAAAGCCTCCTGGGCAAAAGAGAGAAAGAGGGAGAAACTATACGCGCGTGCATCGCGTGCCGCGTCGTGATGCATTCAAGGAACATCACACATCATCTCCGCGAGATTTTGCAAAAGCACCTGCATCACGCGGCTCCTTACGTTCCGCGGCATGTATAGAAGCTATATTACACGGACAGAGGCGCGCAAGGAACAAAAGAACGGAAGGCGAGGGACCTCGGCGGAAATGGATCGTCCCGTGGGGCTCCGACCTCGTGCAGCCTGCGAAAATAAAAGCCACGCGAGAGAAGAGAGCTAAGGAGATAAGAAAGAGAGGGGAGAAGAAGAGGAGTTCGCACATATACGCGCGACCACAGAAGAAACAGGTTTCTCCCCCTTCCTCCCTTTCCTGCGGGCCCCGAGAGGTAAGTGCAGTTGCACTCGTATGCGAGCCTCTTTGTATGCGCACCTATATTCGTGTATATACCTATACGTATATATTCCTATCGCCGGACGTATCGGGAAGTCCCGCGCGTGTCGCTTGCCGCTCAGCTGATGCTGCTCCGCGGTCGCACGACGACGAGTCGCAAAGACAGGGAGAAAAGCGAAAGACGAACATATAACGCGCGTGATGCAGTATAGGGACCGGGATTACTTACACCGGATAGTACAGTTTTTTCGTCTTTTTTTGAGAAAAGAAGTGGAAAATGAACAATCAAAAAGCTGGCTTGTAGAAAGAAGGATGAGTCTTTTTTTTCCTCGACACGTGCGAGTTTCGAAAGAGAAAACGTATGGACGATCGAGGCATTGTATTATACTGCACATGCGTATACGGAGGAAGTAACCCACTTTTCGGAAAAATGTATATTATTTTCGGATACTGTATTGGGATTTAAACTATATAATTTACGTTGGGGATCCTTGAAAAAAGTACCAAGTTTCTTTTCTGTATACTTGTATTATAGAAGGAGTTAAATGCATAATGCCTATGTCATTAAACTCGTAGTATTTCTCTTGATGAAAGCTACGGTGATATTGTTGTTGAAAGATTATAATGAGATTTCGATACAAGTATAGTATGGAAACTAATTTAAAGGGGCTATATGTTCGTAAATTGGATTCAAACTATCCTGTGTCGGATAAACTTACAAATCCTTCTAAACGACGTCACGAGTGTTTGGTTAACTTTGGAAATTATCTCGGAAATTACAAAACTATAATCTTCAGAATTGTTTTTCCCGCAAAAAGAATAAAGAGGGTTATATACGATGAAACTAGGAAAGTCACAATATGGCTCCACCGCGGGATCTCGCACGTTCTCGGTGAAATCCAGAAGTCGCGAAATGCACGATCCTCCGGCACTGAAAAATGCCTCGATCGTTCAGCGCCCTTGCGCTCTCGGGGCAAAATGGAAAGATAATGGGATATCGTACCGGCGGCACGGGCGGAAATTGCCCGAGACTCCGGAAGCTGGTGTCGCCGCAGCAAGAGCAAAAATGAAAGTCGAAGCAGCCGGCACTCTCGTGCAAGCTGGATAGAGCGAGCCTCGTGCGAGAGCGATGCATATATATGTGTATAAAGTTCAGAAAAAGGATGCCCATGCGCGCTAGTAAGAGAGAAAGAGTATAAAAGGACGAGAGAGCCGCGAGGGACAGATCGAGGAGGGGAAAAACGAACTCGTCTTACCGGTTTCTGAACGGATTCCAAGGCGCTCGCTTGAGGAGCGCGCCCGCGCGACCGCAAGATATGCCCCCTGCACGCTCTGGTATTTAATTTCTGTGTTCGCACGCGAGTGGAGGCCAAAGCCATGGCGATGCATGAGTTCGACTCTCTGCGGTCGACGACGGACGCGGCTTTCTTTCGCGACTTTATATACGCGCGTGTCGGTATGGGAATCCTCTGATGAAAGCACCCGCCGGCATTGCTGCAGATTATTTTTCAGAAATTTTCGATTGACTGGCAATTTGATTATAGCATACCACTTCCTCTTTTTGAAGAACAAAAAAAAAATTTATTTCATGACGAATAAAAAATATTGTTATGTTTCCGCAATATGCTTTACTAATTTTCACTTACTGTGTCAGATTTTTGGTCTTTGGGTAGAAACATTTCTGGTACGTACCTGCAACAGAAAAATAAATATAGGAGTTAGTTACATAAAATGTGAAAAATTGTGGCTTAAATGATATGTTTTTTTTTCTGAGAAATAAGTCCACTTAAAAATGTTACATCACATATTATAATGGCAGATGATATTCTTCAGTTTAATTTGTGCGGTAAACTAATTATCCTGATGCTTTAACCTCTAGTTATATAACTATTTTAAGTGGCAAACGTATGAGACACTATGCGACAACGTCGTACGCACGAGTACTGATATTCAAGAAAGTTTTTTGAGTGCACTTGTAACTGTGTTAGCTATTATTCAGAACGTAAGTACAGCAGTTTCTCGCGACCCTCATAAAATAGGCAGGCTGGAACTAACTTTGTTCGTGTGTCTCGCATCGCAATGTTATAATTTTTTCAGGGAGAGCCAACATTTTCAAGCGTCGTTTTTCAACTTCCATTAAAAGATAGGCTTTTCCTACGCACCCAAACGAGAAAAGTCAAGAGCACAGTTAAGTCGTCAGTTGATACTCTCTCATGAAACTAAAATTATTTTCTGGCGATGGAAATAAAAAAAAAAATTATCTTTGTTGAATTTTAAATAAAACATTGCTTTAGAAATGTATATAAATTTCTCTTGTTTCCTACTTTGTAAGGAATGTGTGTATATTCTATGTAGCAAATGAAAACTTGTTGAAAAAAAAAATAAAAAATTTGTAAAAATCATGGCCGATTTAGTAAGGAAATTTCTCATTACATTTTGTGCTCTTATTCTGCTATCTGGCGAACTACTCTATCAGAATACATAATTTCTATCCTTAAATAACCACATTTTTATTTATATCCTGATTTTATTCTAAAAGTCGGGGAGTAAACCTGTAAGTTTTATTTTGACTTATAAAAAATTAACTAGTTTTCAAACAAGTTTAAACCATTCAGTCATGCCAGCTGACTTCGGTTAACAAGTTAGCGAATTATTGTACAGTCTTTACTCGGGATCTTCATTTGATTGGAAAAACAATTAGCAAAGATTACGTCACATATATAGATAAAATAAAATAATAACTTTTTTGACATCATAAACAACGATCTAAGCTAACAAACAATTGTAGCAATTACCTTCATCCTGATATTATATCACGAGAGATATCCTAATGGAAATGCGAAACGGAAATCGAAATAATTAAATGTTTTGTTATGAACGTGAATTTATACATACTACATCTATATTTATTTTATTTATTCACTTATTTATTTAAACCAGAGTATTACAATGATGTAGTACATGTTGTTGCATACTTCATAATATAGTTATATGTCTGGAGCAGTAAACACCCTACAGAAGTAAATATAGCTACCTGTACATAGGTCCGGTATACTTAAACTAGAAAAACTTAATTAACTTACAAACTAGGCCTGGAATAATTACCACCATTAATAATAAATTTGGTTCACAGTTGATTATGTCATCCATAATGGAAAGTTAGATTTTTATTTATTTATTTATTTATTTTAACTCTAAATTCTATAATATATTATTACCAATCCATATTCTTATGCTTCTCTTATTGTAATTTTTTGCGATATCTAGAGTTTTAAGATTTGGATTAGTTTTCGGAAGACAATTGTATACTTGTATCGCTCTGATATAGATATCTTTATCACTAACAATTTTCGTACATTTTAGCGGTATTATAAGTTTACTTCTAGTGTTGCTAGCCGATGTTAAGTATAAATTCTTAAGTTTATTATAATGATACGTTATACATTCGTAAGCAAAGATTTGTTTTAGATTTAAGAGGTTATGAATAAATTTGTGAGAATAATGAGGATCGTGGACTGGAGAGGTTCAAAATTGAAAATCGTTTCGTGAGGAGAAACTATA